>JABUQX010002737.1:0-7500 GCA_015478945.1 Trachelipus rathkii | reverse complement strand
CCATAAGTCGTATAACGAAAATTACGCCAAGCGTAGTCCCCCCCCCGAAGGGGAGGACCCACCCCCCCATTTAAAAAAAAATTAAATTGATCGTATAACGCTGAAATTTGGTGAGAACGATTCAGAGTTGAAGTTTCTAGATAAGACTTGGATATGTGAATACTGTGTGTTGGCCTCCGGCACGTGACTGCGAGCCCACTTGCGGTGCCTAGTTAATAACAGTCGTCTATAACAACAATGTTGCGTTTCTATATACCGTTTTCAATGGTCGTAGAGTTCGAATATGATGTTATAAGACCGTATAGGGTGTCTTAGGACCCCCCTTTGGGGGTCTCGACTGAAAAAAAGAGAAAACAGAAGTGCAAAAAGCACCAGGAAGGAATGAAGAAGGATGGAAAGATGAATAAGGAAGTGGAGGAGTCTGACTCGAGGAGTAGGAAGGTGCCAGCTCGCACCGGTGCTGGCTCCGAGCCCGAATCCTAAATATTTGTGTAATGATACATATTGGTGTCTTTATATATGTTTCGAGTCTGTAGAATTCGAAAATAATGGTTTCAGAAACCATATAAAAAATAAAATTTTCTTATTTTTATGCTTATACCTTACAAATTTACGTTTTTACATACCCTAAAGCAGTAAAATCACTAAATCAAACCCCATCCAACCAGCATCCAACCTCCCTCCTGACCAATCTGTGACTATTGATCTATGATCTAAGGTTACCATTTTGAGTATTCACTTTTTTGGATAAAATACATAAATCAAGTTCTCTTATTACAAAGATCAGGACAATATATGCTGACGTACAAGTTTTCACAGTAATAAGTTACTCTAGCATCATCTGAACTATGAATATAACCACAACGACAAACTAGCCCATCTTTAACAGGAATAAATGGTTAACTTAACAAAGTTTTCACACTTAACACCAGTAAGAGTAATAACATAACATTCAAAAAACCTAACTATATTCACACTTTTGTCAAGCGTATCTCTATAACATACAAATGTTAATTTTACATTACCATGGTGAGATGTAAACAAAAATTTGCCATTAACCGTGTGTATGCTATCATACAAAACCGTGGTATTACTCTAACGTAAACAAAGCTTTCACTATAAATAGCTAACATCAGCATCAACTAACTAGAATATAATGTACAACGGACAACCCTGACAATTTCTTAAGCAAGAGATAAACTGCTAACGCTAACAAACGATCCACACTTCACCTAGCATAATACCTATTGGGTAAAGACAAACAAGTAAAGTTTTTTACCCTCTGTAAAGCTAACTATGAATTAAACATACTTAACCACAACCGCTACACGAATAAACAGCCAGCCAAACATCTTAAACAACAAGCGTACATAATTGTCAAACTTTATTCCATTAAATAGTCTAACAATAATTTCCAATAAAAGAACATTAAATAAATAAATACATTCGTACATATAGTTTATTACTATATTAAACATCTAATCGGCGGACTAGGCATTCTGTATAAATGGCAAGTTCTTATATGTTTTCTCCAGAGATTCCCAAACACACTACGCGAAAGGAATACGTACAGCATTAAACTACACACTCGCATCCGCACTCAACCAAGGCTCTTTCATAGCACTATCCTCCGGCTTCAAAGCAACTCTCGCTCCAGCCAGGAGACGTACAACAAGTATCCTGACTGAATCAGCTCTACTCTTACAGGCTTTCTGCCTAATACTAAGATTCCATACAAGGGACTCCACATGTTCGCGTGTACACCATTACTCCGTAGAAAACATAAAGATACACCATGAGCTATATGAATCTAACGATACCCGACGTCATGGCAACATTTAAGGATGAGACCTATATCGTACCGTTCCTCCACACTTGTTAAACAGCTGCTTATATTAGACAGATGTAACTGAAACCAGTGAAAAAAAACAAAAAACTAATAAAAAAGATACGCGTAGAAATGTGAACAGCACTATAGAGAGTATATTCCATAGATATAGCGATAAATACAAAAGACTATATTAACAAATTATCAGATGACAAGATAAAAAAGAAAAACAAGCAAAATATAATATAATAAAATAAAATACGAACCGACTCAAAAGACACTGTCCTCTAGATTTACCGATCAAGAGAACACAAGATAAGTAACCACAAGACTGAAAAAATAAAACTCACAAGAAAAAACCTTTAATAACCCAAGACTATCAGAGGATGATATCAGATAAAAATCATATGAAGGAAGAAGTCTTTCAACTGACTATGATTTAAAAAAGGTATATTATTGCCGCTCCAAATTGGAAAACACCAGGTAAAAAAAAAAAATGAATAATTGATCTTATATTTACCGTTAATTATACCGAAAAAAAGATAAAATAAGAAAAAACAAAATACGATATGAGGTATTACAAGACCTCGTAAAGAGAGACAGATCCAATAGTCAGAAGCAGAACGAGAGGTCAGATTCTTACCGAACGACGAAAAGTAACTATACATAGAACCGACATTAACGGTGAATCACAATACACACTACTCAAGGTACCAGAGCCATTCTCTCTATCCCCAAACCCCAATAACAGAAGACAAGTAAACAAGCAATACGACACGCTACGACCATGAACCCACATCATAACACGCTATACACACAACAGGGTATATACTTCTCGACCTCACAGACAACCAGAACCAACAACACGCCAAAACAAAAACCACCCACACAAAAACACCACCCAACAACCCACACCCAACAACAACAACAACAACACACAACACACACCCACAACAACAACACCATCCAATAAACACTAAGTACAGAATTAGTTTCTTTATTTTTACCAACCATCGATATAAGGCTACGTACATTGTTTCCACATTAATACAGCTACATAGCATTACCAGAACTAGAAATATATTGTACAATAAAAAATCTAACACACCTTATGCTAGAATAAAACAACTAACATAAACAAAGTTCCATACTTAACAGCCGGTAAAGTACCTAAACAGCATACAACGCTAACCTATTCACTCTGTTTTCAAGCATTCTCTACACATATCAAGTGTTAATTTCACATTAACAAAACTGATTACGTAGCATTTAGGTTATCATACAAAAACATTAGCAATAGTAAAACTGAAGTATTTTTAGGTTATCTCTTTTTTTAGCTACGCCCCCCTTTTCAGAAATTTCAACATGAAAACATTGAAAAGGTTTTATTGCTTTATCCATTTGCCACAAGTGATGCAATAGCTTATTTATTTATTAAACAAAAGTTTATGGATTAGAGGCAACGGTGCATCATACATAGGTGACTAGGCAACCCTGTATAGATTAGAGAGCGGAGTTATATATAAATCAGTGAGCTACTCGAAGGGGTATTCTTAATCAAGAACTCTTATGATCAACACTTTAAGACACATTTCGTTAGATACTGTTGTATCATCGATAGGGTTGTTAATGAAGTCATTGGTCTTCGATACGATCTTGAAGCATTCATTTCGATATAGGTTGTTAATGAAGTCTTGATTCTAATGATTAAAGAGCTTGACTATGATATAGGATTTCGTATGAGGTTGGAATTCAATTTCACTTTTGGGCGATGATCAGTCACCTGACCGGAAATACTATGTAAACATCAGTTACAGGGGTATATTAGATAATATAGAGGCTGTATATCCCTGTTAATGATGTTTAATTAGTAAGGTTCATCTAGAGAAAGGTTACTGTAGGCTGTGTGTTTTCAAGCTGTTGTTCTGGTTTTAGGAAATAACTCATGAGATCATACACAGCAAACTAGAAATATAATTATACAAAGTGCAAACCTAACATACTTCGCGTATGATTAAGGGCAGCAAAACACCTGAAATCCCCTACTATCAAAGGTTAACGTAGCTAAAGGTCATACAATACTCGATATGCTGCTCACTTTCTCGCACATCGCACGGTAAAATCGTATCATCTACAAAATCCTTAAACAAAATACAATCCTATCAAAGATACCAAATCTTGAACTATGAATTAACACTATCTTCAACAATGTCACTCGTTTTGAGTATAACGTCAATTGAAGTATGAATAAACATTTACAAAATTCTAGGGCCAACCTAACATTACTCAACAAAAACTTAACCAGCTCACGTTGTCAACATATCATATCAAATTCTCACATATTCACGTTCTACAGCCCGAAGGGCGAGGCCATACCTCCTTCGGAGGGGTAATGCCCGCTTACACCCCTTCGGGTGACCCCTCCTCTCCAGATTCTCTTCCCTTTCAGGGGGGCGCATCCCCTTGGGTTATCTCTCGGGAGGTGATGTGTTTGCTTTAGATACTCTGGTTAATGAAACCTGCTTATTCGTAAGTTAGGTCCGTTATGTTAAATATATTACTATGACAGGGTGAAATTAACACTGATTAGGTAGAGAATTGATGAGTTTTGTAGATATTACTGTGTTACCTGACCATGATGTGTTAGAAAACGTGAGCCTAGGTATAGTTTTTGTTGAGTATGCTCAGGTTTGCCAGGAGAATTTTTGCTATGTTTACGTTTATGCTAGTTTCAATGATGCATATACAGAGATGTGACACTTGATGAGTAGTGCTCAAATCATAGGTTGATTGCGTGGTATTCTTTTGATAGTTGGATCCCTTTGTTAAGGGGATTTGTCATAGATAATACGTCTTATAAACAATAGATATACAATAAGGGCTCAAGCCAAAGGGCAGTGCCCTTACCGCTTACACCCTTTCAGAGGTTACCTGAGATGGGTCTTCGTGGCATCTTTTGGGGTGATCTCAAAATAGTGCATTACAGTGCTTACAGTAGCTAACAAATCCGCCTCCTGTAATGAGGGCCTGCTATGCTTAAATCTAACACAGTTTTCAAATGCTATTTTCTGAAAGGGCGGGGAAGGAGGTGGGTTAAGCCCGCTTACACCCTCGGGGTGATCCCCTCGCAGGATTCACACCTTTCAAGGGGCGCTCCCCCTGGGCTTCTCTTAGAAGGTATGTGTTGCTTTTAGATACTCTTTGGTTAACTGGAAAAACTGTTCTATCTCGGTTCTAGGAGGGGTACTGTATAGTTAAAATATTGATTACTATGACCAATGTGAAAATAACAACCTGAATTTATTAGAGAAATGGATGAGTTTATTGAAGTCACTTACTGTGTTAACTGACTGATGATATGTTAGAAACTTGAGGCCTTGGTTAAGTTCTTTGTTGAGTAATTGTTAGCGTTTGCTCTAGAAATTTTGACTAAATGTCTACTGTTTAATTCATAATTCATTGACGTTATACTCAACACGAGCTGACACTTTGTTTGAGATAGTGTTAATCATTAGTCAAGCATGTTGGTATCTTTGACTAGACCTGGTATTTTGTTAAGGGATTTTGTTACAGATCGACTACGATATTTACCGTTGCTGATATGCGAGAAAAGTGGAAGCATATCGAGTATTGTAATGACAACATATATAGCTACTTTTACTTTGATGTAGGGGATCTTTCGGTTGTATTGCTGAATTCTTCATACGACGAAGTATGTGTATGGTTTGCCTTTGATTATATATTCTTAGTTGCTATATAATGATCATCATGAGTTTATTGTCCTATAACAGAACAAACCAGCTTTTTGAAAACACCAGCCTACAGCTACCTTTATCTCTAGATAACTTACTATGATAACATCAGTATCAGGGATAAATATTAGCCCTCTACATAATTATATTCACCCCTACGTGAATGATGTTTACATAGTATTTCGGTCAGGTGGACTGATCATCGCCCCAAAGTGAAATTGATTCCCACCCCTCATGCGTAATCCTATCTAGTCTAGTCTATGTAAATATAGAATCAATGACCTTTCCATTAACAACCTTCGATTGATGCTTCAAGATCGTCATCGAAGACCACAATGACTTCATCTAACAACCCCTATCGATGGATACAACAGTATTCTACGAAACTCGTGTCTTAAGTCGCTTGATCATAAGAGTCTGACTTAACGAATACCCCTTCAGCTAGCTCACTGAATAATATATATATTACTCCGCTCTCTAATCTAATACAGGTTTGCCTAGTCACCTATGTATGATGCACCGGTTGCCCGACACCCTTTACCAGTTTGTTAAAAAATAAATAAGTATTGCTTTCACATTTGTGCAAATGGATTAGCATAAAATCCTTTTCATTTTCATGATGAACTTTTCTGAAAGGGGGGGCGGTGTCCATAAAAGAGATTACAGCCTAAAAATAATTTCCGGTTTTACTATGGCTTTAATGTTTTGTTGATACGTAACTCAGTTGTTAATGTGAAATTAACATGATATTGTAGAGATATGCTTGGAAAAAGTGTGATAGGTTACGTTTTGTATGCTGTGATAAGTTACTTTACCGCTGTTAAGTATGGCACTTTGTTAATGTTAGTTGTTTATCCGTAATTAAGGTGTGTTAGATTTGTTATTGTACATTATATTCTTAGTTTTTGGTAATGCTATGCTAGCTTTATTATGGTGAAAACTTGTTACGGGTTTAGCATATATTCGATGGTTGGTATATAAAGAATTATTTCTGTACTATGTTATTGTTGGTGTTGTGTTGTTCGGTTTGTTGTTGTTGTTGTTGTTGTGTGTTGTGTTGTTGTTGTTTGCTGTTGTTTGTCGTTCTGTCTAGCGAGCATACATACCCTTTTGAACTGATATGGTCCATTCGTACGTCGTATTCTTGTTTACTTTTCTTCTTGATCAAAATAATCTCTTTAAAATTGTAGCTGTCTGATACTACGGAATTCGTCAGTAAGGACATTCGCTTGTGCTGATATGACGACCTCTCGTTCTGCTTCTACAGACGTCCTCTTTACGAGGGTCTTTGTAATACCCCAACGATGTGTCATTTACGTTTTTTCGTAAAAGATGAGAGACATATATTACTGTGTTCCAATTGGGAGGCGCAAGTAATTATACCTTTAATCTATCCCAGGTGAAGATTCCTCAGATTATCGACAGCCTCGAGCTATGGATAAAGGCTGGTATGATGTCATCTGTACATCGTCTCCTTGACGAAATCAGAGAGGTGAACAGTTGAGCGGCTATAATTGAATAGATGTGAGCTTTCACTGCCTTGATTAATGTTAAAAGTATTGATGTACGCAACTATGGGAAACCCAATGATGCTGTCACATTTCACGCGTCAGTGTTAAGGTTTCACTGTTCAGACAGCTGCAAATTATATAAACAGGCTTGTTTAACATGAAAAAACCGACTAAAGTTTCATCTTAAGTTGTTGCCATATCGAGGGACTTAATTCATATAGCTATGGTGTAATCTCGATATTTACACTGAAAACATGTGGATTCCCGTATAACTCAGTATACAGAAATGCCTTAATAACTATCAGTCAGGATACGTTTACTTCTCTCTGGCTGGAGCGAGTGAGTGCTGTTGAACCGAAATATGCAGAAAAATGGTTTAGTGCAGCGAGTTGTATTTATGCTTACATCC
>JABUQX010002736.1:12500-20729 GCA_015478945.1 Trachelipus rathkii | reverse complement strand
TTTCACTTGTTCAAGAGAGCTTGAGACTTTTGGAGAGACTATACTTTTGTAAAAATTTTGAATGACTTCAGTATTTTAAAAACTATATACTTTTTTTTTTTTTCTGTGATTGTGCGACGACTTGAGATGCAACGGAGCTGCTTTTTGGGATTTTCATTGAGGAAGTCGCTAGTGTAGCGCTCACACTCAGGTTTCGGTCATATCATGCGCTAGAGTTTTCGCATCGCTAAAGAATTTTGGAGGGATCAGAGTCTGAGTAATAAGAGAACAGGGAGCTGCTGTCGGTCTGAGCATCTCACAACAGCACGCCAGAGGAGGGGGGGGGGGCTGCAATTGTAAGCATAAGATTGCCACTTTGTCTGCATGGGATATATTGACTTTATCCTCTAGCTCATAGTGAATTGGCTTACTCTCTTTTTGCTTCCAAATATTTTTTATATGGTAATAACTGCACTAAACACCTCATTTCATCTGTTCATATAAAGTATAGAAGCGGGTAAATCTTTAAAGGAAGATGGCATCTAGTTGAGGGCTTCTCACATTCAGTTTTGTAGTGGGGCGTGTCTTCAACAGGAAATATGTGATAATTCTCTATCCTCGCAGTAAACACGTGGTAAATTGGATGTCATGCGGTCTAACCTATTATTAAAGTATTCCTCATCTCACTTCGGTGATGACCAATATAACCGTTGACTCAACATTCTATAATTAGTCAACGATCTGAGTGTTTTTTCGGGAATATATAAACGTAAAGGAAACACTTGATTAGCTTGTATAAAACCCTATTTTTACCTTATTTGAAGGTGGATAAGAGGGTCAAACTAAAGGATTTAAAACAGTAGCGAGGATTTGGGAGTATATATCAGAACTTAGTTTTCGATGAAGGGGAAATCCTCAAACGTTTGTAACGGAAATAATAAAATACTAGTTGGCAATCTATAATGAAATAAAATATTGCTATAACCGGCGTTTCCTAACATTGCTACTCTCCTATCTTATTTATTACATCAGGAGTGGAAATAAGAACGGATGTTAAGGATGACAAGATTGGAACTTAGTATATATTCGTAATTCCGGTAGTGGCCCTTTGAAACGTGAAAGAAGGATATCATTTCTTCATTATACGTGACTTAATATCAACTCATAAATAAGCTTTTTTCAAGTGCATCGCCAAAGAATAATTGGAATTTCTTTGCTTAGTAAAAAGCTTTGGAAGTAGTGAAAATCGCTAATCAACGTCATCCGTATATACTGCGAAATGTGTTACTTGACGATCATTTCGCATAGGAGGGGGGGGAAACTCATGGAAGTAAATTAAAATGAGATAAACATATATAATAGTAGACGTAGGGCAATACCTATTTACGGGGTTGTTGCTCGATCAGTTTTTGATATATACCTGGAAATGTCGAGAGCCTATTACTCAGACAGCGCATGCACACTATCCTGAGGTTAAAGCAGAGGACTTTACAGGTGTAGTCATAGGAATATATAAAAATAAACTCTCCTGCTGTTACTATAGAGTGTTACATATGAAGAGTCAGGCCGAGGTTGCCGGAGTATTGGTAATTATGAAACGTCACCTTGGAGTTTATAACATAGTATAATTATCATTTACAGAGCCACTTTCTTATTTAATTAAACCACAGTACTTTCAGTCATCCATAGATTAGTAACATATAAATATATTACTACTAAACAATAAAATAAATGAAACATACATAAAAGCAAATAAGCGGATGGATATTCCGAATATATAAGCGATTTAAACATATCATTAAGGAAAGGGTAGTATCATGTATAGTCCTTCTCCCACACAGGTTTACAAAACCTAGTAAGCCTCACTCAATAAGACTTTATCCTCACACGGGTAAGCGTCTCACTTACTCAGTAATATAGTAGTAGTATATACTGTGTGATAGTGGTCTCGGAAGATAGCCCCGAAACTAGGTAGAACAGATTGTTTACCCTCTCGCCAGTGTTTTGAGAAGACTATGATAACCGTAACATATCCTTATATTACTGTCAGTGTATTAGCCTGTAGATAAACACATTCTACAATATAATGCCACGATAATCACAGGTCACTAGAAACCAACCTTGTATGTTAGATTTAAACAGAGATAGTGTTACGGGATACTCAATTACGTACACGCCATGAAGTTGCGTGTTCCAGTTCATGCTGTGAAAACCAGTCAATCAGGAGGAAGCACCTAGAGAATGTGTGGATTTCTGTTACTCTCTCATCCATGTGGGCCTCATCGGCTATTGTTGTGAAGAAAGTTGTGAGTGTGATCTGTAGAGCGCTCGATATGCAGGGGGACTGTCTCTCTGACACGAAATGATGGCATTTTTAGTAGACATTAACGGTAGATTATTGATAGGGGATGCATTAATAAAAGGGTGATCAGCTACACTCTCATCTTTCACTCCAGAGAGCTCGAACGTGAGGGAATTCCTTGGTGTGAGGTAGAGAGTATATAAAAAAGATTATGTTTCGTCGAATTGATAGATTTCAAATTCGTCGCCTATGGGAGGAGAGTATAGAGATTGTTATAGATTATTTAAATTTATGTGATTCTGTAAATTTTAATACGTAGGGAGATAGCGAAAGAGAAAATTGTACAAATCTGTATGTGTACATATACTGCACCTTAATTTCTGTGTTTTTGTATTTCGAGCGTTTTTGGTCCGAGAGAACTTAGTGAAGATTCCCCTTACTCGTGTGTGTGTTCCTCGACCAATTATCGCTTGGCTGTCACATGGCCTCTGCTTTAACCTCACAGAAATGCACTTCTTCCAGCGCACAGAATTATTTCTCAAGCATGGTACTTTGAAAAAGTTTCGAAGTTATATAGGGAGCCATCATACACTAAGTATCACACATATAAATGAGAAAAACTGGATCTATTACTCTACGTACACGTAGCTAAACCGAAACACAAAAGTTCATGTTTGTCATCCTTAACGTTCTCCGACTAAAACTAATATTACTCATTAGTTAATTTATCTCATTACTACTATTACTATGAGGTCAATTACTACTCAACATTTAAGGCCACTAAAAATTTTATATTGTAATATGAAACAGAAAAGCGAAGATTTTAAGTATAGTACATTATATATCATTCGTCTACATAAAATTCCTGGTTTGGTCATCTACAATATTTATTAGTTTTCCCTCGTATGGGAGTTTCAATTATAGATAAATACAAATCTCTGGTTTTACTAAGATCTTGGACAGGCATTCATTTTTAATACATTAGCTATTTTCATTCAAAAAATCGATTATCACATAAAGTTTAAAAAATAAAACGTTGTGAATAATAAACTCTAAATAGGTCAGTTCCTCGATTTTACATTCTTCTTCATCTTTTCGACCCTCCACGTTACCCGCGCTATATATTTTTACAACTATCATCATCTTAAATGATTACCACAGTTTGTTCATACATTCCGAGACAATATATATCACTTTTCGAGATAAGATGACGAGGCATAATAAATTACCGCTTTAGGGCAACACTCATGCGATAATACGCATAATCGATTCTTATAATAACTCTCCCGATGAACGATTGAGAGTTAAGCTTCTATTTACCACTTGCTTTATATAGACTATGAATACGGTATCGGCTCAGTAGTTTTGCTTTTCTTTGCTCGCCCTTCATGCCGTCTCGACTCTACCTTAGTCGTAACCACTAGAGTTTTTATTAAGTCTTATGATATATGAATAGATATATGTCGCACAATTAAATTTTGCATAGAAGGAAAATTGAGCATAAGTGAGTGAGAATATATGACTACTCTATATAAATACTGTCACAATATCTTAGGTTGGAACAAATGATTGATAGCTCAGACAAGTTTATCTCGCAAGATACTTCACCCGCAGCTACTCACACTCCTCAAAAAATATAAAGTAAGACAGCTTGCGCTAAGACGTACCGTTCTCATCGGGTATTACAGAGCTGTTTTCATCGCCAATTCAATCATGACTTTTCCCCTATATCCGAAGCAGAAAGCTCTCGGCGGAAATATAATGCATCAATATTTATAATTCCCTCATCATCGCGTCTTGTTTATTCGCACAAGTTTTCTACACGGAGTCGATATTAGTGAATCTAGCTCTAGCATGAATATATCTCAGATAATGGCCTCGCCGTGATATGTAGACGCTCGGACATAACCTAGAAACTCCTTGCGTAACCACATTAATTTTTCATCACGATCGATAATAAACAGAATACAAAATATGGCTAATACAGAAGGTTCCTTGCCTTTTAGAGATCTCTCTCGATATATACCATGAAAAATACACAAAAAAAAGAAAATAATAAAAAAAAACAGACAAACTATGGCAATATTTTTTTTGGTACTTCGTGAAGATAGAGGGCTGAGCCGGGTCTAGAACTCAACAAATCAGCAATGAAAGTTGTGATAAGCTGGTTCATAGTGGTAATGGCGATCAGTATATGGTTAGAAGGATACGTTAGGGGGAAGACCATTTCCTGCAAGCTGGTAAGCACGGGGCTCATACCTACCAATTAGTTCACCAAACTTATGCAGAGGACTGCTCTTTTTCACTAATTCGCCTCCCACTATTCTCAAATCCTGAAAGATGTTTCTAACGCACACAGAATTACGAATAGTCGCCAAGTTAAAGATTATTCGGTAAAAAACAGAGCATCCAAATTTTTAAACAAAAACCCAGTAACCCCAGACGTAAAAATGCAACTCAGAAGAGACCTCGCCATAAATTTTCTCTAGAGACAAAAGCAATGGCTTCAACAGATTGTACTCAAACAACCACAGCACCACCAATCAACCCTCTAATAGTCTGCAAGATAATTCTAGCTCTTCTGTATCTTCCTATAACTCTTCTTCCGAATTTCCTATATCAGCACTCCCTAAGGGATTCTATACCCTAGCAGATGAAATGGATAATAGCTCTTAAATGGAGCTTGAGGTGATGACCCATTCTCTTTCTAATGCTTCCTGCACTTCCGAGAAATATGAATGGAAAACTGTTCAACGTAAACGTAGCAAACGTTCTAACGTTTTAACAGTCTGCCTTGGGCATGAATAGAGCCCAGAGCGTCCAACTTCCTCAATCAAATTGTCCAATTCTTCTAAAACACTCGCATGAAAATGAAATTACTGGCAAAATCTCCAGTATAAAGTTGCCATCAATTGATCCTTATGGAACCCAATACCGAACCCCAAACGCACATTTCAAAAACGACGACAACCTTCGCCGTGCACACCTTACCTTCCCTATTTCCATGGAAACCACTCACTATCACTCATTCACAATTTTCCTGAACTCTGCTTGCTTAGCACGACTCCTGACTACAGCTCTCAATATGACATACTTAATACACCCAAAACCCACATAATAGTTGCGACCTCTAGTTGAACTCAACTTATCTCCTTACATGTGAAGCCCTCTTCACAAATACACTCTGAAAACTCTTCCAAAAGAGGTCATCAACCTAAAAAATTTTGGTGGTATTACTACTCTTTACCTCAGAGATATGTTGCCCACCTCGCCGAGTCCAGGTCTCATCTTCCTCTCCATCCGAACCCACTTCCAACACTACCCCTAGTCTCTTCCCTTTTCTCAGAAAGCATCATTATAAATGATTTCATTGTGCACGGCACTTTCCTTCATGAATTGCCGTGGCTACCACTCTAATTTGAAGAACTTTGTTCAACTAATAAAATGTGTGTACACAAAGTGGTATATGTTTACTAAGAATTTGGACTATTGTCATCGCGACTTCTTTCAACGGTCGGAATATAAATCACCGCTAGCCTCTATAGAAAAAGGTTACAATGATAGGGGAGGTGCAGGAATTATCATTTATAAATCTGTCCCTATTCTCCAGTCTCTCCAAACTAAACTTCATGCAGTGGCAGCACGAATTTGCTTGTCCACCCAACCTTACTATCTGCTCGATCTACTTGTTTCGAGGAGTAGTTAATTTACTAAGGTCGACTTGCTGATCTTTTTTAAACAGCTCCTACTCCGGTTGGTTATTCTAGGAACTTCACCTCCGCCACCCCTTATGGGGTGACGTCACTTCGTCTAAATCAATTCATAATTAGATATATTTATATATATACAGGATGCCTTAACACAGGACTCGCTACATACGAGCGTTTAGATACACTCTTCTTCCTCTATAGATATTTCCTTTTGCTCCTATTCTCTCATGGATCGGTTTACCTGGTTCCGCTTTGAATACTTAAATGACAGCGATCATAACCCAATATAGCCTTAAATGAACTTGCACCGAGCCCAATGTTAAAACCAAATTCCAGGTGGCTTTATGACAAATCATTAGATAAGTTGTAGAACATATTTCCATGCCCTTTTTCAATGCACTTATCGTGGCTCCTAAACCTGAAAATGTTGAGTCTTTCTTTTGTTTCTTTATCCATAAAATAATTTAGAAATTGAAATTGAGGTACAATATCGGAAACTAAGCTTTCACATTCGCTTAGCTGAACAGTAGTAGTAGTTTTATGAGAAACTTCATTTATTCGTATTCAAGGATTACAAAGTTGGTGGCACTGCAACACATTACAGTTTCTTTCTTTGACTCCAAAATTCTTTCTAGCGATAACTAAACATTGTTCCAGTTTCGTTGATTTATACCTATATATATATATATTTATATATATATATATATATTAGTGATGGGACGATATATATATAATATATATATATATATATATAATATATATATATATATATATATATATATATACTATATATATATATAATATATATATATATATATATATATAATATATATATATATATATATATATATATATATATATATATATATATATATATATATATATGTAATAAGGATGGACGATTCGAATCGGTACAAATTTGCCGATTCCGATTCCGATACTAGTCAAAAGTGCCGATTCCGATTTCGATTCCGATTCCGATTACCAATTCTTTGTATATATATATATATTATATATATATATATATATATATATATATATATATATATATATATATATATATATATATATTATATATATTATAAATATATATTAAATATATATATTTTTTAATTTGCTAAATCAACTAATATTAGAAATTTTAAAAACCTTATAAATTAATGTAATAGAATTCTCTTATATTTTATCTTTGCTAAAGAATTAGTTAGAGTAATTACCTTTTTATGTTTAACCACTGGAAAAAATAATAGCAATATTTAAAATCTTACAATAAATGAACAATTTTTTTCTTTTTTTGTTAAAAAATCCTTCTTTAAATTTACAAAGTAAGACTTGAAGCAAAATTGTAGTTTAAATCATGACTCTAAGTTGTAATGCAAAACATTAACATTTCTCCCGTTCTGAGTGCATCCGATTTTTTTTAGGAGAATAAATTGATCCTCCAATTCTGAGTCTTCACTTTCCACGAAAGGGGAACGAGCTTGAATATCTTAGCAAGGACACCAAAATTGGGCTTTTTTCTGGGAAAGGTCCTTTATTTCGATGACCACCATTGTAAGGGACATTCTGAATTTTTAATAAGTTTCATATTTTTATATTGGCTGATTTCTACTTTTATAACATCTTCAATTTTTTTAATATATGTGTCTTCTCCTTAGGAATGAGAATGAGTTTATTTGCTGTTTTTAAAGTCTTTTTCTCTTTAAAATCCAAAAAAACAGCTTTCAAACTGAAGCTAAAATTAAAATTTCATTATCACTTTTTTCGCCCTATTCTGTTGATAAATGAGAAGAATCTGAAGATTGATTTAAAGTAAAGGAAACTGTTTTCCTTTCCTTTATACAACATTTTTTTCAATATATATGTCTTTCTCCTTGGGAATGAGTTTCTTTGCTGTTTTTAAAGTCTTTTTCTCTTTAAATTCCGAAAAACAACTTTTAAACGAAGTAAAACTATATTCCTCAGTATCATTCTTTCGCCCCATTCGTATGAAAATGAGACAAATCTGAAAATGGTTTAAAAGTAGTGAAACTGTTTTCCTTTCCTTTATACAACATATATCTTCGCACATCCATTGCTTAAGAATATCTTCCACTTTTACATTGTTATAATCATCCTCAAGGAATGTAATTTTAAAGCGTGGATCAAGATAGGTAGCAAGTACAAGATTCTTATCAGTAAAGTAAATTGCTGAATCTTTTTTTTACTGAATTTTTCCATGTTGAACTGTAGACCCAA
>JABUQX010002736.1:0-7500 GCA_015478945.1 Trachelipus rathkii | reverse complement strand
TATATATATATATATATATCATATATAATATATATATTTATATAATCATCATCATCATCACCACCATCATCACCCACCTTCTCTCCCCAAGACTGGGGGTAAGGTGAGTAACATGCACCGTAAACAGAAAAGTAGTAGAAGAATATGAAGCAAGTCGAAAAGAAAGCTCAACCTTACCGCCCCCTTTATACCTTTTTGTGAGAACTCGTCGCAGTCAGAAAATCCACCCTAGAGTTTCACGGGACCGCGACGGACCCTCACTATGGAATCTCGTCAATGTGGGGTTCATCCCTTGGCCCAGGTGAGCTACAACCATACCCCCTCACAAAACCCCGCCATTCACTCCTATTATGCACCTTCTTTTCGCCTCTGCCAAACTCACATTTCTCTCCTCCAGGCATTCCTTTACTGACTCAATCCACTTTTTTCTTCGGTCTCCCAGCCGGTCGATTCCCACCACACTCACCACTATACATCCGTTTAACCAACCGACTTTCTTCCATCCTTTCCACATGACCAAACCATCTCAACGTACTTTCATTTATTCTCTAATACGTTCATTCCCAATTTTATCAATTCTTCTCACACCTAACACACTCCTAAGATTGTCCATCTGAACACATTGTACTTTAGATCAATACCTTTTATTCCAGACCATAGTCTCACTACTATACATTAACACAGGTAACAACATACCCTCATGTAAGACCCTAGCGCACTCAAGACTTAGTCCCTTTACATCCACCAACGATTTAATTGCACCAACCACCTTCCTGCCATTCACAACTTTCCTACTACACTCTGCATCATCCATTCCCTTTTCATCCAACATTTATCTTAAATATTTAAACTCAGACACTTTTTCCAGCTGTTTACCATCTAACATAACTTCACACCGAGGACTACCCTCACTCACAAGTCAGAACCATAAACTTACTCATATCTACGTTTACTTTCAAACCCCTCCTTTTACACACCCTACCAAATCTCTCTACCAATCCTCTCAAACTCTCTTCAGATTCTCCACACAAAACCAAATCATCCTCATATAATAGGTAGGGAACCCTCCACTCTCTTCCATTCTCCATCATTCTAATACCATCCCCTGCCACCCCCACCTCTAATTCTTTCATAACCCCATCCATATACAAATTGAATAACCAAGGAGACATAACACATCCCTGCCTCACTCTACCATTAGTATTAAATCAACCACTTTCGACTCTATTTATTCTTTCACACGCTTCACTATCGTCATACATACTTTTGATTCCATTCAGAAGCTTACCACAACAAACATCATATATGACTAACACCTGCCATAGTGCTTCTCTATTAATCCTATCGTACGCCTGTTGCAAATCCATAAAACCTAAATACAATTTAATCTTCTCCTCCCTCTTTCCCATTCATTTGTTTCAATGTAATGATTGGATCCACACATCCTCTACCATTACTAAACCCACCTTGTTCTTCACCAATCAGTCCTTCAGTCACTCGACGCACTCTTTCGACCAAAATACCAGCATATATCTTCCCTACAAAACTCAATAAACTAATTCCCCTATAATGTCTACAGTTATCTTTTCCCACCTACCCTTATATAAGGGTACTATTATTGATCTCCTCCAATCCCTCGAAACTATACCCTCCATAAACGATTTGTTACACAACTTCCAAATCCAAGCAATCACCATCTCGCCCATATACTTTACTGGATTGACGACAAAATTTTATTCTTTTATTCCTCATATTTTTAAAATCAAACTTAATTAAAACTTTTTGACAGGGGATACAAAATTTCGTCATCTTATGTTAATTTTACAAAAGAACTTGATTTCCTGAAAACATTATTTCTGAAGAATGGGTTCACAGAATTTATAATTGACTCAACTTTTCGAAAATTACTTTCAGCAAAATTTAAAGACAAATCTCAGGCTAAATTAACAGCTCCTAAGGATATTTTGTATATGAGGTTGCCTTTTCTGGGGAAAATCAATTACGAAATTCGACGTAAAATTGACGTGGTTTTAAAAACAAACTTTACACAGTTTAAATTTAGATATAGAGTTTCGAGTGAAAACAAAATGGGAAATATTTTAAATTTAAAGATAAACTCCCTTTACCTCTATGCTCATAAGTAATATATCATACAAGTACGGTGACGGCAATGCCAACCTTACATAGGAAAGAGACAATTACGAACCCTTGTCCCTACGTATTTGATGAGGCATAAGGTATTTTTATTTTAGAACTCTAGACGATTTACATCATCCCCCTATTCAGCTATAAATGCCCATTCTCTTCAGGAAAACGACCATATGCATGATACGAATTTTGGAATATTAGCTCAAGCTGAGGAACCCGATCTTCAGTTGTAAGAATCCTTGTATATTTGGCATCTCAAACCGACCTTAAATGAAAATCTAAGCTTTTAACACAGTCTTTTAATACTGAAGTGAGATTTTGTTTAAATTATGAACTCTTAATCACATAATATTGTAATCATTAATTTATCTATATGGTTTATTTATTTCAGCTTTATATTATTTTTTATTAATTTTATATAATATTTTGTTTAAAATTTTATTATTATATTGTAATCCTTGAAAATGGTAGGAAGGAATCTTACCCGAAACTAGTCGGCTAATAAATAATTTAAAATTCGTTTTGGCTATACTCGCTATTATATATATATATATATAATAATATATATAATATATATATATATATATATATATATTATATATATATATATATATAATATATATATAATATTATATATATATATATATATATATATAATGACATACTTTATATTCGTAAATGGAAATATATTTAGAATTCATAAGAAATAATACTTTCAATACGTAGAAAAATGAAAAAAAATATTTGCAAGTTAATTAAAAATGCCAAAAGTACTTGCGAGTACTTAGCAAATTTCCAAGTACAAGAGGTGCAAGTACAAGTACGAGTACATGGGTTTTAGAAACTGCAAGTACAAGTACAAGTACTCCAAAAAATGTACTTAAGTCTCCAAGTACAAGTACTTGTACTTGAACCCAAGCCTGTTAATCAGACGTTTCGGAGGGCTATCCATCATCAGTGTATTAAAAAACATTACACATTCACAATAAAATATATAAAACGTTCGTGATAAATTAACAAACGGTTTTGCACCTCCATATCCAACAAATCTGCTAAAACATTATAAACATGAAGCTGAGAATGAATACTGGTCGGTTGATTTTTATTTAACATCAAATGAAATGGACTATATAATGGAAAAATTAATTGACTAGAACTTGAAAAATTTGCAAATAATAATAATAATAATAATAATAATATAAATAATAATAATAATAATAATAATAATAATAATAATAATAATACAATAAAAATTAAACATTAATAATGGTTTTGAAGTTGCACCAACAATGTCGTGGAATAAATAGCTTTATTGAACCATTATTATTGTTATGAGATGGTTGATAGTTTAGATAAAAAGTGATTCCAAGATCTTCCCGTCCGTTTCTGATCGAAATGATTTGAGTATCGAAAAGTTTTTTGAGCAGATTGGGTGGTACTGTGACATGGCATGCTCTCTTATGGCCGAATATTCGGGATTGGATAAAGGCGACCTGTGCGAAAGCGAGACCTCTGTGCTCAAATCATTGTTCAGAAACGGACGGGAAGATTTTGGAGTCCCTTTTTATCAAAACTATCAACCCATTGTTCCCACTGACTATCGGAGAGAGAAAGTTCAGGAGTACCAGTAGCCATCATACTAATATAGTCTCTTAGTTGCAGAAGCCTTTCGAGTATAAAACATGTACTTCCCCATCTTGTCTCTTGATCTAAGATTGTCATTTTTCCAGCTTGACGCTTTGGATTCTAAGGTTTAAAACTTCCATTAATTTTTGGGTACGTGATGCTTTTGTCATTTGTCTCACCTTGCTTATAAGATTTGCTGTGTGAGTATTGCGGAAACTCATGCACTGCTAACGTAAAGTATGAACTCCACACCTCATGTGTGCAATGTTAACGTCATCAGAACATAGTCTTTTCAGTTTTATCAAGTTCATTCTGAAAACAACTATTACTTCTTCGTTTTGATATTCAATAAAATCAGTATCACATTTACCCGCTTCCTGTTCCTTATTGTCTTTATTTAATTTTTCAATCGTACTGATTATGTTTGATGCGTTATCCCTAACTAAGTTAATTATTTGCCTCTCATTATTTCGAATTCGGTAAACTCTTTGAAGCCTGTGTTTACTATTTCATATTGATAAATGTAAGTTCTTTCAACTTCAGAGCGACTAAAATATTCAAGTACATGAGGTGTTTTTGATTTTGGTTTAGTTGACATAATTTTTATAAGGATATTAAACTTAAGGACCTTAAGTAAACCATGGTCCTCAAAATAATTTAGTATTGGAAAGGTTGGTAATAATTTTTATAGCAAAATTAAAATTAAAAATTCGATTTGCTATAAAAAGAACTTACTTTTTTTAATTTTTGAGCTTCAAATTGATTTATTTTCCAATTCATTTTATTTAATTTTTTAGTTTATTTCGACGTAAATATTTATTATTTGTGTCCACAATAAGTGTTGTATATATATATATATATATATATATATATATATATATATATAATATATATATATATATATATATATATATATATAATATATATATATATTATATATATATATATATATAATATATATAAGTATATATATAGATGGTCAGATTTTTTTAATGCTCACAGTAATGTAGCTAGAGAACGGCAGATCCTACAGTTAAAACAAAATTATATTTGGGAACAGCCGAAAATTCTTAAGGATCGGGATTTTAACTTTTTTTTTCTTTTTTTTGTTGAAGTAAAAAAAATTTTTTTTTTTTTAAAAACCTTTTAAAAATGAAACCCCAAGGGTAAACCGCAAAAGATGGCAGGGAGTCGGGGTCTCTCGGCCTCCCGGTGGACGACGGGGGGGACTAATCCCCCCCTCCGGGGATGGTCTCCGGAACCCCCGCTCTTTGGTCTTTGGGTGTCGCGGGGGTTCCTCCGACCATCCCCTCCGGGGTATGAAACGTCCCCCCCTCTGTCCCCCGTCGGCTCGGCCCCCTAAATTTGGTGAAATAATTTTGTTTTTGTTTTTGTTTGGATGGTCGGAGGAACCCCCACGACACCCAAAAGGCCAAAGAGCGGGGTTTCCGGAGACCATCCCCGGAGGGGGGATTAGTCCCCCCCGTCGTCGACAGAGGGAGGCCGAGAGACCCTGACTCCTTCCCTTTTTTTGGTTTACCCAGGTATAATATTAAAATAAAAAAAAATTTTTTTTTCTTCCAAAAAAAAAAAAAAAAAAAAAAAGTTAAATCCATCCTTAGAATTTTCGGCTGATCCAATATATAATTTGTTTACTGTTAGGACCTGGCCTTCTCTAGTTTTACATAATACCTGTGAGCATAACACAAATTCCCTCGACTATCTATTATGAATATACCTATATACATTATATTATCATTTACTAATATATATATATATATAATACTAATAATATTATATATTATATATATTATATATCCATATATATTATATATTATATAATTATATATATTTTATATAGTAATATATTATATATATATATACAACACTTATGTAAAAAAATAATAATATTTACGCGTCGAAATAAACAAAAGCTTCCAAAAATAAAAAAGTAACGTTCTTTGTTATAGCAATAAGATTTTAATTTTTCTTTACCTTAAATAGAAAAAGTATCCCCAAACCTTTCCAATACAAATTATTTTTGAGACCATGGTTTACTTTAGTCCAAACATTAAATAATTTAAAGTTATTCATAGAATTATTTAGAACCATATGTTATTACTGAATAATAAATTAACAGAAAAAAAATACAAAGCAAAAAAAAAAAAAAGATAAAAGCAATAATATTATATATATATATATATATATATATATAATATATATAAGTATATATATAATATATATATATATATATAATTATATATATAAATAAGTATTATATATATATATATAATATATATATATATATATAATATAGCTATATATATATATATATATATATATTATAATATATAGTAATAAATATATATATATAGTAAATATAATATATATATATTATAGTTAAAGCAATTGATCGCCTTAGAGAAAATATTTATCAGTAGTGAGGGGCCTATTGAAAAGGATTTAGAAGAATCAGGAAGAAAAATCGTTATACATTTACAAGTTAAATTAAATATATATTCGAGGTTTTTTCGTTCTTAAGCTGGAACCTCTTCAGAAGAAGTATATTTATAAATATAGTATAGTTTATAATATAACTTCCTTCTGAGGAGGTTCCAGCTTAGACAAACAACCAGATATATTATTATTATTGATGCTTTTAAATGTAAATTACTTTTTTAGTTTTAATCTTTTTCCTTCTAATCTTTTCAATAAGGCCTTCCTACTGATATATACTATATATATATATATATGATATATATATAATATTTACTATATATATTATTATTATATAATTATATATACTATCATAAATGATAATATACTTAAAATATATATTATATGTAAATATAGTAGTGAGAAATTATATATATACCAGTATTTACTCAGCCTATATAAACAGTATACTGCTAATAATCATATAATATATATATAATAGTACTATATATATAATATATATATATATATACGTAGTATATAATATATATATATATATAGTATATATATATATATATATACAGTATGCTTATATATATATATATTATATATATATATATATATATATATTATATATATATATATATATATATATTATATATATATATATATATATATATATATATCCGTTAATCAGCAAATCACTTAACTCAATGTCACAGACCATTGAACTATGTAAGGAGTGGAAGTGACCTCTATATTATTATATATAATATATATATATATATATTATATTATATATTATATATTATATATATAAATAAGATATTATTATATAATATATATATAAAATATATATATATATAATATTCATATATATATATATATACTACTATATATATATATATATATATATATATATATATATATATATACTATATATATATGAATATATATATATTATATATATAACCTGTATCAATAAAAATTTTACACAATACCTAATTTATTGTATAACCTGTGAGCCGTCTAAGATAGCAGTCGCTCTTTTTTTTGCGGCCTCCGGTCCGGCTACAGAGTCCCCTAATATTTCGGCTAGAGAGATTCTAACCAGTTAAACTCGAAAGATGTTCAAAAAATTTTCCATTTCATTGTATTTGATATTGATAATTGGTTTGTGATTTTTGATTAAGAACTAAGCGAACAACCTATTAAAAAAGTAATATAAAAATAATAATTTCAAAATTATTATTATTATTATTATTATTATTATTATTATTACTCTCTCTC
>JABUQX010002735.1:0-12002 GCA_015478945.1 Trachelipus rathkii | reverse complement strand
TATAAAGGAACGTGAGGTTGAATAAACGTCGTTGACATTTTACGATCTTACGCCTAGGTCTGAGGTAAATATATTATATATATAATATTATATATATATATATATGATATAATATATTATATATATATATAATATTATATATATATATATATATATATATAATATATATAATATATTATATAGTATATATATATTTTGATTATTATTATTATTATCTTTTGTTTTTTAATTATTTCTTTATTTATTATTATTATGAAAATTATTATTTTTATTGATGATTGTACATTGAATGTTTTTTTTTTTTAGTTGATTGAAGATTTCGTTCAAAGTTTTGAGGTGATATTGTGGCTGTTGTTCAGTTGACAGTTGAAGAGTTAGTTGAAGAAGTGAAGATTTCATGGTGCAAAGTGTGAGTATTATTTATTATTATTATTATTATTATTATTATTATTATTATCATTATTTATTATTCGGTTATTATTGTTATTAAATTTTTTATTATTATTTATTATTATTTTTATGATCGATTGAAGGATGGATGTCTTGTTCTTTTTAGTTTGAATTCCTGGTCTGAGAAGTTCGGAAGTTTCAAAGTTCCTTTGGTTCAGTTACCCGTTGTTTGGGATGAAGTAAGTATAAATGTTAGTTTATTGTTGTGATTTTTTTTTCTGTTTGAATGCTGAATTTGGTTATAAATAGTTGTTTTTTCTCTTTTAGTCTGAAGTAGCCGATTTGAGTGTTGCTGTGTTGGGTTGAATTCAGATTGGTTTGATCACTTATTCAATATTTTAATTCATTATAATTATTAGTTATTACAGTCATTTTTTTGTTCTTTAATTTATGAAATTCATTTATATTTTGATTCATTATTAAAAATACTCATTGATTTATTCACTTGTTATGAGATCTTAGTTTTTGTTAGTTATTATTTAATTTATGAGATTCACATTTAATTTTTGAATTCATTATTGAGTATATAAGTATAGTTATTCAATTTATTTATTTCTTATAAAATCTTAAAATCTTAAATTTCTTATTATTATTATTATTATTATTTTATTATTTTTGTTTTGATTGCTATGATGCGATGTATTTTTTTTTATCTCTTTCGGCAGTTTTTTTGGACTTATTCGCATTCAGAAAAGGGACCTTTAGAGAACGAAATACAATATTTAATGACTAGTTTGGAAAAGGAGTGAAATAGAAGTAAAGATAGAAAGGAAATCTAAGGAAGATTTGAGGAGTGGAGAATTGAAAAGGAGGATTATTAGAGAATTGTGTAGAGAGGAGAATTTAGAAGGAGTATTGTTGGAGAACTGTGAGGATAATTGTAGGAGGAAACTTGATTGATTTAAGGAGGAGTATCAGTGGAGAATTGTGCATAGATTTGAGAAGGAGATTAGAGAACTGTGAGGAAACTGTAGAAAACTCTGTTGAAAGCAAGCGAAACAGAAAATTTAAAAGACTAATTATTGAGAACTAGAAGGAGTTACAATTGGAGAATTAGTATACTGCATGATATTTTAGTATTAAGGCAAGGCCAATGATATTTTATTAGGTTATGGGTTTTCTAGATATTTAGGTTGTTTTTTTATTCGGTGAGATATTCAATATTGCATTGATTTTTTTATTTTATTTCCGGATCGTATCGGGGGCGGTTTACCTTGTTGTGGTGGGGTGCTTATAGCGGTTCAACCTTGCGCTGGTGTTTTCTTTTAATATACGTTTTTTATTTTTGCGTTTTCGGATTTTTTTTATTTATTGTTATTATTTGTTTTTGGAGTTCTCGTTTTTTTTCTTTCCAGGACCCACGACTATTGAGATTTGTTTGTGGCCTCAAAACCATGACATCTGGACAGTAGTTATGATTGAAATTTTTCTATTATTTGCAGGAATTTCATTGAATTAAATTAACAAAATTTAAAATTACATAAAATGGAAAAGAATACTTTCCCTATAGACTTGTTTAGTAAACTATTTCTTAGATATTTACCACCAGGTAATCCATGGATTGTGAATGTAGAAGTGAAGAAGAATAATAAAACATACAAATTAGTGAACAAAAACGTAAAAGAATCTTTTATAACAAGAGAATTGTCTTATATAACTTTTATAAACCTACAAAACGAAAATAGTACCAGCATAAATATTGTTGAAATATTTCAACAGCTACAAAGGACTTTCAAGAAAAACAACGATCTTATAAACATACAGATAGAATTGGACGATCACAAACTCTTACAAATCCAAAAATCGTGCAAAATTGATGAACTGGAAATGAATCTTCGTAAAAGAAAATGGTGGAGGTTAATATTTGCTGGACCAAATCTGAAGAACGTAAAAAAACCAGAAATGCAATTCAGAAAGAAAGGGAACTCTTCAGCATTACACTTAAAAGTGTTAAAAAGAACATTAAACTCTTCCTCAAGTTCAATTGAGAAAGAAAATCAAAAGTTACAATCTCAGAACAAAGGAAAAATTCCAGCTCAAAAAGGTACGGAACCATTATTAACGAAGGACGAAAACCTGTACCCTTTAATCAACGATGAAATAACTAGACCAATTTCTCCGATAGATAAAGACGAAGAGGAATATGAATTTGAAATGGTCTCTACGCCTTCCTCCTCATTGTCGTCTCTCTCTAGCCATCTCTCATCCTTTTCATTCTCGTCACCTTATGTACCAAGTAAGATGTTTCCTTCATCATCTGGAAGCACCCCCCCTTATTCACCGACCAAAATACCTACAAACGAGAATCATCCTCCCTAGGAAACGAGAATGATCCTCTGACATTTAGATTACGATTTGAAATAATTATTTGATATAAAAAGCGAAATTAAAATGAAATTTTGGGCATGTATTCTATTTTTCTTTTTCCTAAAAGAGTTAAAATCTTTTAGAAGATCTTTTCTAGTTTTGGTAAACAAAAAAAATGATTTCATGAAAGACACTCAACTTCTGTTGCGAACTGAAATTATACTCCAATTCGTAAACATGCCTTGAATGATATTCAGAATAATTCGTTTACGGCTAATTTAGTCGAAATACATTATGATGACGACAACTTATTCGGAAAGAAACACTTATTAACAATGAATTTTGGTCACAAAATTTCATCGAAGAATAATGTGTGTTACATTACAAATCAGCAACAAGCTGAATGTTTTATTAAAGTGAATTGCCTGTTTTGCCTTAAATTAGAAAAAATAGTATATCGAATCGAGACAATGACTTGTTAGAAATTTCTTTAAATAAAATTTACAATACAAGCGCTTAGCGGAAGAGTACTTTTTAAGTAATTTTGAGCTTCGCAGAGAATATTTTCCAACAAATGCACACGTTATGTCCCCAATTTCATTAGTTTCCCTATTTTATTATATGAGGCAAAGCAGTTTATTATTATTATTATTATTATTATATTATTTATTATTATGATTTATTCATTATTTATTATTTATTACCATATATTAATAATTATTATTTAAGATATTTATGGTAGTGATTAGTTCAAAAAGGCTTATATTTAAAAATAAAGTTACGAGGCGTTTTTCTTTTGTTTTAGATAAAAATCTTAGAATCGTTTCAGCTATTTTCTAGCTCTTCTCACTGGCAACTGTAGTCTAACTACCTTAGAGAAGCTTTAGTTTCTCAGCCAAACCTTACTTTAGTTAACTGGTTGGTTACCAAGTTAGCGCCAGCTCTCGGTGGTAACGGAGCTTTTACTGAACGGTGGTACCGTCCCCAAACCTTCGGGTTTCCCTAGAACCTTTCGGTGGAGACAGGGGTTCGAACCCATCTGTTCGATGGAGACCGCAGGTGGGCCCCTTTTAAGACGGTGGTACCGTCGACCGAGCCTTTAGCTCATCCCCAGTCGGATTCGGTGGTGACCGGTTCGGCGGCAGTTCCTTTGGTGGTGACCTAGGTTCTGTTTATTAGGACAGTGGTACCTTCCCAAAACTACTTCGAGTTTCCCTAGAGCCCTGTCGGTGGAGAGCGGGGTTCGAACCATCTGTTCGGAAGTGGACTCACGCGTTGGGCCGGCTATTTAAAGACGGGTGATGGTACCGGGGGTCGAACCGAGCTTTAGCTCATCCCCAGTCGGATTCGGTGGTAACCGGTTCGGCGGCAGTTCCTTTGGTGGTGACCTAGGTTCTGTTTATTGGACGGTGGTACCGTTCCCAAACTCACTTCGAGTTTCCCTAGAGCCTTTCGGTGGAGACCGGGGTTCGAACCCATCTGTTCGGTGGTGACCGCAGGTGGGCCCCCTCTAAGACAGTGGTACTGTCAACTGACAAAACCATTCCCTTTCAGTAGATGATAACATGTGTATTAGGACCTAACACGCTTACTCCGAAACTACCACGCCTACTTCAAGTAACTACGCTACCATTTTGTGTCAAAGAAATATATAAATAAAAGTCATTGTTAATAAAGAGTTTATTCTTATCCTGTCACCTGAAGATTGTCTTGTTAACTTTTAAACTTTACAATATATAGTATATATATATATATATTACATGTAACTGATAATATACTGACCTCTATATATATCTTATACTATAAATATATAAATTCCAGCCCAAATTTTGGTATACATCTATATATAAAGCTTATAGTAGGTATATATAGTAATACCGTGATTATATATAATATGATATATATATTATAGTATATAATAATATATATATATAATAAAATTATAGATAAATATATATACGAACTATATATAATTTATATTTTTGTTTTAATAGTTTTATTTATATATTATGAGCTAATGATATACCTAGAGGAGCATCTAAATAATATATTTATTTCTTTAATTAAAAATGACTTGAAACGAACATGATGAATTTACTTATTATGTAGATGAAAAATTATACTTATCAATCTATTAGGTATAGCTAGAAAAATCAGTGGTCTAAAAAAATAAAACTCAAAATAAATCATTTATTTTTTAATAAAAAAAAACAGAAGAAAAACATTATCAGTAGATTTTTCTATTTCATAAGTGTTTGGGAAAAAACTTCGTAGAATCGTAAGACACTGGGATAAATACATATTTGTACAACCAACCGGTATTATTATTATTTCCTTATTTGTGATTTATTATTATTTATTATATTATTATCATTTTAATTGAATCCTCTATTATTAAAAGATTAACTTAAAGTAGAAACTACTACAAAACAAAATATTAACTAAACTGTTTAAGCAAAAAGTTTAAAAATTTAAAACAAGATTCCATATTTTCTTACTTAAAATGAAATTTATAGTTATTTGAGAAATTGATGTGCTATAAGAAAATTCCCTCCTCTACATTATGGTGTGATTTTTTTTTTTATTTTTTTTTTTTTTTATTACTGGTAATGTTTTTAAGAAATTATTAATATATATTATATACTTATCTCATATGGCCGGCTTGTTACTCAAGTACAAAAACAGCTTTTTAACTTTGCCAAACGACCTTGATAAACCTGAATTCTGATTTCCAGAAGCCGACTGCAGCCCGGGCGGGGACACAGGCGCACACATGAATCGTTTCCAGAGCCCGTTGCGCACTCTCGCGACGATCACTAAAAACTACTATCAGTCAGGCGGGCTCGTTCGCTCATACCTCGATATTTCATAGGCAATTAATAAACTGCGCGGCTGCGCGGGATAAGAAGGGAACATTACTGGTGTTTACGAGAGACAGGAATCTTTTTACAAAATGTGTCGGAATGGCTTTGGCAAAATTTTTTAATAACACCCGCCAATTGAAATATTAAATGAGCTCACTAATTACTATCGCTAATTCCATTTTATACAACGAGCAAAATAGAGTAAGTATAAGTAATAAGACGTCATGGGCGATAGGCAAGGATTTCATCTAGGGAGGTGTGCAAGTAAATTGATGTGATAGTTCCTATATTATATTAGTATATATAATTATATATAATATACTATAGTATATATATATATATATAGGTAGTATAGTATAGTATATATAGGTATATATATAATAAAAGGTATATTATAGATATAGGTATTATTTAAATACGTGATAATTAATAATTACTACTGTTCCATATCGAGTTTGATGTATCATTTTCAGTTTTCCACTAATAAACCTTTAAAAAACGTCGTCTGCGCAAAAATATAAGGTTCATTTTTTTATTTCGCCAAGATTTAGGCGGGGCAAGTGAAGGCCATGGCCCCCTGGCCCCCCCCCTGTATACGCCCATGATAAGAGCATTGTTTACAATTTGCCAGGCTGATCCGCACGGCTCGCTCGGCCGTTCCAGTTTACTCAAATTCCTGCTTCTCGTGATTTGGTTAAATGTAATTTTTTTCAATTCGAGACCTTTTCCCCGCGGCCTCGATCTAATTGCCACAAAGACTGCACTTGCGGCTTAATGACAACGCAGCTAATCAGCTCGTTATTGCCATATTAATTTAGTCTTTATATAAAGTTATTGATCCGCTTACTCCAGAATTTTGCTCCTCGTGCGAGATTACTAGAGCACACTCACCGTCAATGGAGTATGTAGCACCGGAATAACAGGATACTCGTATAGAGACTAGTCACTTGTAGTCAGACAGTTTTAAGTAGACAAATAGCTGCGTTCTCTCCAAGAATCCCGTCGTAGTGCAGCCCGTAGTTGCAAAATCGACTCGAAACGAATTCGGAATTTAAAAAAAATTTCATTTAACCAATCAGAGAACAGGAATTTTAGTACCTGGAACGGCCGAGCGCGCCCGTTCGGATTAGCTGGCAATTGTAAGAAACTTTGTACACCCGGTCAAGAGGGGGTATACTGGTATATGTATCTTAGTTTTCATGAAATATTGCCGATCTATATCACGATCATCTCTTATTAATTATAAAAAGATTAACTAAATAATTAAACAAATATTTGTCTAATGAACATTCCGGACACATTGTTTTGTAAAAGATTGTCTGTCTCTGTACAACAAGTATTCTTCTGTGTCATGACACACACAGTTATATTATAAATATCTCGAAATCAAGGATTTAACAACGGGCGCCTGTATCTGGGTTTCGTGACGTAGAAAAAGTGTGCGCAAAACGAAGTGCTCTGAGAAACTATAAATAAAACATGTGTGACCGCCCAGGCTGCAGTCGGAGGCTTTGGCATACGCAGCTTATGTAAGGTGTAGCTGAAGCAAAAAGTTCTCCGATATCCAGACCGGAAGCGTTTTTCAAGGTTCGAAAGTTCCGGATGCGGCCGGAACCAAAATTTCTGTTCGGATACAGTCACTAAATATAATATATCTTAGATATGAAATCGTTATATAAACCTAATATTAATAATTCTATGAGTAATCGGTATTATTATATCTATACGTGACCTACTTATTATTTTCATATTATAATATATTATTATATATATATATACTATTTATTAGATATATAATTAGGCTATAATAATATTAAAGTATATAACGGCAGCAAAATATATATATAATAATATAAACTAGTAATATTATATATATATTATATAGTATATATATATATTATATATAGTATATATATATATATTATATATATATATATATATATATATATAGTTATATATTATATATATATATATATTATATAATATTATATATATATATATATTATATATATATTAGTATTATAAATATAATATATATCAAAAATATAATTAACATAATATAAAACTCTAATAAATATATATATATATATATATAATGATATAAATAACTATTTATTATAAATATTATATTATTATACATTGTAATATATTATATGATATATATATATATATAAATACTTAACTAAATAAATATATAATAGCTCTTTAAATAATTATAAATATCCTAATCATATATATATATATTATATATACTTAATCAAAATCTCACTGAACAGTATTAAATATCACTAATATGGTGTTAGCTACTCATAATATATATATATATATATATATATATATATATAATAGTAGCAATATACCTATAATATATATATACCACTATTATAATATATATATAATATCTAGCTATATTACTATTTACCTCATTATATAATAATAAATCACTAATATGGTATAATATTAGTATAATACTAGATATATAATATATAATACTAAAATAAAAACTACCCCTAAAGGTATAATAATAAATATAATATATATAAATGACTGATAATAATGGAAAATGAAAATATTGTTTTAGAATCTGAAAAGTTTGGTAGTATTTATAATAAAAATTGTTTTGAAAATATCCTCTCGGTAAAAAGACGCTTTAGTTTCACTGGTTTTTGAGCTTCACAATTTAGGTTTGAAATATGTATTTTTGAAGACTTATTTTCTCTCTTTATTAAATTTAAATGACTTAATAAAACTAAATAATAATATTTATATGTGTGTTTATTTATTTATTTAAATTACCTTCTTTCTTTTTGTGACAAAACTGCAAAACAGTGAATTACAAATTTAAAATTGAAGTTTAGAAGAAGAAATATTAAGATGACAATTGACCTAGTCTGTTTGCGATTTTCTCAAAAAATTCCAAGTTCTAACTTTTAATTAGGGCTATAATCAGGTCCGCCCATTTAATGGTTGCTCGTACAACAGCAAAACAGGTACACTAAATATGTTGCATTTGGCTGTTGTCAAAAGGACAAAGTGCAATGGTTAAAATCTGTTGCCCTCGCAAGGATTATTTGATGGCAAGGAGAAGTTAAACTGGGGTATGTTGAGAGTAATAATTTTAAATTTTATTTATTTTGTGGTTAACCTCTATTAAATTCTGTAAAGACGAATTGCTAATTTCGGACAAATCGATCATCGATTTCAACAATTATCTAGAATGTTATATGGTAGAACCAAAGTATTAAACCAATAAGAAAAAAAAAAATATTAGGAATATTATCGCGGTTCCTAAAGATTTCTGCATTATATTTATGCTAATTGTATATGATATTCTGTTTTTCCCAAGACTCTCGGGTGAAAGATAAGGTAGTCGCTACAAGCATCGGAAAAGAAATACCCCCTCCCAAGTAGGCACGGATTGCTATGATCCAAATGTATTCGAGAAAGAAGAAAGCCACGAGACCTCCAAACAATATACCAATAATTAGTAGAAAACTCGTCCGAGACAGTAAAATCCACTCCCTAGAAGCTTCATGGACCGCGACCCGTGAACCCTTCACCTATGCGTCAAATAAATCGTCAAATGTAAGGTTTTTATCCCATTGCGCCCAGTAGGGCCACAAACCATGCCCCCCATACAAAACCCCGCCATTCTCTCCCATCTTCCAACCTGCACCCTTTAGATTCTCAACCTCGGTGTACCAAACTCCACAACTTCAAATAATCCTTCAGACATTCGTTCACCGACTAATCTTCGTTTCTCTATCGGTACTACCCAGCCAAAGACGGTTACCCAGCACACTCTCCACGGTATACATCCGACTTAACAACCGACTATCAGCTCATAACACTTTCCCACATGACCAACACCATCTTCAACATTACTTCATTCTCGGATTGCTCTCATTACCCCTTTCTTCACACCGCACACCTCTCTAATACGTTCATTCTCCTCATTTTATTAATTCTTCTCACACCTAGCATGCTCCTAAGATTGTCCATCTGAAAACACAGGGTGGTGTGGTTTGAACTTTAGATCGTAACTTCTTATTCCAGGACCATAGTCTCACTAAGCATAATCAAATAACATCAAATGGTAACCCATACCACATCATGTAGACTCTAGCGCACTCATAGAACTTCAGTACTTTTACATTCACGTTAACGATTTAATTGCACCAGCAACCTTATTGCCATTTTCACAACTTTCCTACTACCACTCTGCATCATCCGTTCCCTTCTCATCCAACACGATACCCTAAATATTAAAACTCAGACACTTGCTCCAGCCTGCTCACCATCTAACCACCTCACACTTCACACTGAGGCGACTAGTATCTCAGTCTCACTTAAACCTATATCCCTAATACATTATACTACGTTTACTTTCAAACCCCTCATGGCAAAATACCGGGCCGAATTATCGGTTACCAATGCCTGCTCAAAGCCCGCCAACTCAAAACTTCCGAGCGCGAACCAATAACATGCGCCATTGTGAGGAAGTGATGGTAGGGCGCACCTCCACTCATCTCCATTCTTCATCATTCTAACACCATTTCCTACGCGAGTCCCCACCTCGAATTCTTTCTAACCCCATCATATACAAATTGAATAACAAAGGAGACATAGCAAATGCCTTTTCTCACGCCGTTATGATCCTAAACCAATCACCATTGACACATTTATTCCTTACACACGCTTTCACTATCGTCATACATACTTTTGATTCCATTCAGAAGCTTACCACCAATACCATATATCACTAATACCTGCCATAATAGTTCCCTGATTAACTCTATCATACAGACTGTGTTGAATCCTAAACCCTCAAAACCATCTACGAGTCATTCTTCTCTCAGGTTTTCTCAATTTCATTGTTTCAATGTAAGATTTGATCCACACATCCTCTGACCACTCCTAAACGCACCTTGTCTTCACCAATCAGTCCTTCAGCCAATCGACGCACTTTTTCGACCAAAAATACCAGCATATACCTTCCCTACAACACTCAAAAAACTTACTCCCCATATAAATTTCGTACATTCCCCTAGTGTCCCCTTCTACCCTGGCATATGGAGCGCTACTACTAGACCGTCTGGGCTGCCTCAATTCTCGCGCTTGAACTATACCCGTCCATAAACGCTTTATTACACATACTCCTCAAGGAGTCAACCTGCGGACCAATCTCGCTCCGCTCAGTGATTCATTTCACTAGTAATTTTCATCTATACCTGCAGATGATTTACCATTCCTCCACTTTCTCACTCTCCCATTACTCCTCCTTACTGATACAACCTCACCTCACCCAAAATACCGGTAGTTCCCTTCCCCTAGCTATCCATCAACACCACACAATTCTCCACGAGTAAATCAACCTCTCTATCGTTAATTACTGTTTAATATTGGTGAAGAATTTGTCTCACGCTTCGTCTTTCCAACTCCCCTTCACGATCAAAATTTAACCTCCAGTACAAAAGCACTGATCCCTATTCATTTATCTCAAGGCAGATTCCCCTAAATTCTCATTCTTAACCTTTTTCGCGCTTCCTTCAGAAGAGCTTCCTATTCCCTGTGGATATGTCCTGCATTAACATTCCTCCTCCCGAAACTGTTCATTTTACCTCTCTCGCTTTTCTTCCTACGTCACTCGGCAACCTCGTTCGAGGTACTTCTGACGCCCTCTTTTTCTCCTTATATAATTCCAAGCATCTTTCTTTTGAAACTTCATCATTTGCTTCTTAGTACATTCAACCACGCTCTTTTTTACCTAACCGCTTCATCACCTCTCATTCTCCCCAAACCATTCGCTGTTGAAGGCATTTTCTTACTTCCCTCTTTAGCCACATCCACACACTTTCCTTTGCACTACTAACAATTGCTTCCTTTATTTGCCCCCAGATTTGTTCAGTATCAACTTGTTCACTCTCAACCGATTTACTAGCGAGCGCTCTTACATACTTAACCTTATTGTCTTGCTCACTTAACTTCTCACTCTTAATTTTACCTACTTCCTTTTCGTATCACCTTCCTCTCCATCCAAGCCCCACTAACCTTAATTTTACATAGAACCAACTAAATGATCGATTTAATCCCATTCCTAAAAACCCCTCACTGAGGTTTAAATCCAACACATACTTCAACAGTCTTTTCTTCACCAACGACAAAGATAATCATCACCTTTTCACTTGACGCCACTACTACCTCTCTCAACCTTACACCAACTCTCAGTATACTTATGGATACTCTTGTGTTTAAAGAAAGTATTACTTACACACATACCTCTCTCTTCACAGAAATCCATCACCTCTCTCCTCTTACTCCTCAAATCTATTTTTCTCCGCCACCCCCAAAACCGACCTGTGGCGCCAAGGAACACAACAG
>JABUQX010002734.1:0-2500 GCA_015478945.1 Trachelipus rathkii | reverse complement strand
GATTACGGAGCCTCATACAAGCTGTGAATCCAGAAATTTCTGTAGATCATTGCATCATTCATCGGTACTCTCTTGGATCGAAAAGCCTGCCTGGTAATCTGAAGTTAGTGTTTGAAGATGTGTTGAAAATCGTCAACTTCATCAAGTCCAGGGATTTGAATTCGCGTATATTCAAGGAGCTGTGCAAGGAAATGGGAGAGCAGTATGAAGTTCTGCTTTCCACACCCATGTTTGCTGGTTGTCACGAGGCAAGGTTGTCGCAGTCAATCAGCTTCGAAAGGCTAATCAGAATTCCTGCGAACAAAAAGAACCTACTTTTGCTACCAAATTCAACTGATAAGGATGACTTGCTCGACTTTGTACTTGACGACAATTGCCGGAGCTGAACAGTGAAGAGGGCAATTCCAGGTCGAACACGACTGTCATGCTGACACATCAAACTCTGACTCAATCTGGAAAATGCAACTCTGATCAGCGGCTGAGAAGAATGAGGATCGTTCCAGTGCCATACCTTAGACCGATTGTTGAGGAATATGCTGGATCACTTACAGTCATCAACAAAAGAGATAGTAGGCATTTTGAAGGAGCTTTGAAACAAAACATGCATCGATTTACTTCAGGCATGACTCAAGAAACAACCAAATCTTCAGGGATTCATCATCCCTTCTCTGCCCACCTGATGAATGCCATTCATGATGATTATTTCCTCTGCAAAGTATATTGGATCACAATGTGAGCCAATGAAGCCTTGAAAATTGAATTCCAAAACCAAAATGCAGATTCCTTTTGGATTTCACGACTAACTGACTCGCAACTCTGTCCAAGAGAGCCCTGAAGTTGTTGGAATAATTCTCAACAACGTATCTCTGCGAGAAGGGGTTCTCAACTGTGCTGGGGATGAAAACAAAAAAAGAGGACTCCCTTGAATGTTGCAAACGATGCCAGGCTAGCACTTTCAACCACGAAGCCAAGAATTCCTCAACTAGCTTCAAGCATGCAACTCCATCCATCCCACTGATATTCTTCGGACTTTGCCAATATTCCTTAACATGCACAATGTTCAAATACACTGCTACAATAAAATAAATAAAAGAAAATATCTCTTGTGTTTTAATTTAGCCATATATATTAATGTTGACAACATTTTGTGAAAGGGGTAATTTGCTTAATGGGGTAGTTAAATTGGGTAACAAGCTGAAAAAGTTTGGGAACCACTGATTTAAGGTTTTTAATAAATATAGCCTTTATGCTTAGCAATGCGTGTTTAATGCTAAGAAATCGTATTGTCTTTCCTATGTAGTTGGCATCACAGTCACCGCACTTGAATTTTGGAAAACGACGATATAAATGTAAGGAGTTTATCTTTTAAATTTAAAAATATTTCCAATTAATTACACTGTAAAATATAATGTTCATTAAATTGTAAAAAGTTTGTTTTAAAACCCCATCAATTATACGACAATTCGTAACCATTTCCCCGAAAATGCAACTTCAAAAAAAAATATTCTTAAGGAAGCTGTTAATTTTGCCTGAGATTTTCTTCAAATTTTGCGAATAATTCTGAACCCATTCTTCAAAATAATGTTTTCTAGAAATCGATTCTTTGAGTGAGATAGCAAGAGAGACGAAATTTATCCCTGTGAAAACGTGTTAATTAAATTTATTTTAAAATATGAGGAATAAAAAGAACAAATTTTTGACAATCGATTAAAAAGTTAATTCTTTCTGGTGAAATTTGTTGTTATCCTTGCATATATCGATATCTAGAAATGCCAAAGAATTATTTTGTTCTACATCAACAATGATAGTTTATTGAATGTTGTTGGGAAGTGCATATTTGAAAAAACTTATCAACATATCTCGGACTTAAAAAAAGAAAGAATCATCCACATACCTCCTGTAAATTATAGTGAAATTCTATCTGGACCATTTCCATGATATGAATGTGAAGGATGTTATAAGAGTCAGGAACCTAAAGAACTGCCCATACGACACCATCAGATTGTTATAAAATTCCCATTAACTAATATAACATCTTTATGATAGTATAGTAACTTCCTTAAAATTTTGTCTAGAGGTAGATCATGTATTGTAGATACTTTCTAACAATGAATAAATATAATATCCAAAGTTCGCTAATGGACGTTAGTATATATATATATATATATATAATATATATATATATATAATATAAATAATATATATATATATATATATGATAAATACATATATATATTTTATATTATATATATATATATATATATATATATATAGTTAAATATTATTATATATATTTATATATAATATATATATAGATATATATATAAATATATAATATATTTATAATATATAATATATATATAATCTGCCAATGTTAATTTTTGCCTATTTCCCTCCAGCTAAACCAACCAAGGGAAACCAAAATATTGCAATAGAGGAACAACTGCATTCCTTGCTCTTTGAAAGATGTTAGGAATGAATATCATCTCTCTCTGTGTTT
>JABUQX010002733.1:15000-17500 GCA_015478945.1 Trachelipus rathkii | reverse complement strand
TCCAAAGCAAGAGCTAATCATTTGTATGATTATTTTTGATTTCAGCAGTTGGAAATACATAAGAATATGCTAATTTACAGTCCGAAACATTTCATGTTGTGCAGTGTATGCAGATTAATTGAACAAATTTTAAGAATTTTAAATGGTATACGGATTGATATTCTGGACGCGGAATAATAATAATAATAACAATCATATATAATTAATCATAATAATTAATAATATATAATAATAATATAATAATAATAGAATAATAAAATATAATGATTAAGTAATTACCTACAAAGAAAATCAAAAATGATCAAAATATTAATTTCAATAAGAATAATAATAATAATAATAATAATAATAATAATAATAATAATAATAATAATAAATAAAATGCTTATTATTATTATTATTATTATTATTATTATTATTATTATATCATCGGTTGTTATTTATGAGAATTATTCTGAAATTATCTACATATTATTATATTATTATTATTATTATTATTATTTATATTATTATTATATTAATTATATTACTTATTCTTATTCTTATTATATTTATTATTATTATTATATTATTTATTATTATTATTATTATTATTATATTATTGTATTTATTATTATATTATTTTATTATTATTATAATTATTATATATATTATTTCATATTTTTCTTTTCCTAATTATTATTCTTATAATTTTATTATAATTATTATATATATTAACATTATCATTATTTATAATATTATATATTATAACTTCTTGATTATTAATAATTATTATTATTATTATTATTCATTATATTTATTATATTACAGTTCTATTATTATTATTATTATTATTTATTATTATTATTATTATATTATTATTATTATTATTATTATTATTATTATTATTATTATTATTATTATTATTATTATTATTATTATTATTATTATTATTTATTTATAATTTTTTTTTACAAATGTCACCACCGCTCACGGGCAGGGCCCTATTCAAGGAGGGGGTGTTATTATGAATATTATCATTATCACTACCATCACAATCACCATCACTTTTACCACCATTAATAATATTGTAATTATTCACTAGGCCCTAACTAACAACATCTTCATCATTATCACTATAGATGGTTATATTCTTCTGAACAAATATAGAAGCTTCCTTCCTTCATTTACCTAGCTCCGAATCGGTATTTCCTCAGATAATATCCCCTTCGTCAAAAAATATATCGTGTTGATCGCTGATTCCTTCATTAATGTCCGAATATTGGTTTTAACTACACGACTCAAATTCTTTGCAATGATTTCTTAATGCAGATTTGATTTTATTCGCTTTCTTTTCGCAAGTGTCAGGATTGTCAACACCCATTGCTTCTACAGAGTTTCCACGTAATTTTACTAAGAGGTACACATCCACTATTCTCTAGCAACCATATGTTGAGCAGACCGCTTTTTGTGCCAAGAAAAAGATGCAGAATCAGAGATGCGTCAAGACTACACGGTTTTCTCTTGATCATAAAATATAAAATATAAAACTAAACTATATCTGCTGATTACATAGCAGAAGGAGAGAATTTGTGCAAAGCTGGGGCATCATGAATTTCAACCGTCAAAGGTAATAGGACTACAAACAAAACTCTTCTTCCACCATGAATCCCACATCCGATTTACACAAACTTTTATAATTTTGGCCTTCTCTTACGTAGGTCGCATTAAGACTGAAATGACAGTTTAATTTGCAGCTGCTTTCGATTCACCCTTATATTACTTTGGGCCCAATGATAAAGCTGTAATATATGTGACATTATACTGTTTATTATTCTTCCTGTCAATTACAACTGTTAGCTAGTTATAAAACTTATCCGTCCATAATCCTTCAACAGTACAAAGATTATTTTCATTTCTTTTTAAAATTTCTTAATATGTCATGTAATTTCTTTTTTTCGGTGCTCGGTAATGATTTTTCTAAAGTTTAAGAACTATAGTGTCATTGACCCTTGATAACAATTTCAGTTACCTATAGCGCAAATGGGCGGCTTACGCAATACATTAGGGTGAGCGTTAAAATGAAGGATTGTAGCCGCATTTTTTAGACTTCATCGAATCATTTCAGTATAAATCTGTTATATTTATCACAAAGTTTTGTGGATAAAAATCCTTCTTCTCGACAAATGATCCACGTTATCATCTTTGCACGAATATATAAATGTATATAATGTTACATTATAATAATATAACAATAATATTAATAAAATTAACAATAAAAACTATAATAATAATAATAATACCTTTACATCATAGATTTGCTATTACGTCACATCTATTCCCTGTCACTGAAGCATAACATAATCCATTATAAAAGTGATTATAATAATAATAATAATAATAATAATAATAATAATTATTAATTAATTAATAAGTTATAATAATTAATAATAATAATAATAATAATAATAATAATAATAATAATAATAATAATAATAATAATAATAATAATAATAATAAT
>JABUQX010002733.1:0-10000 GCA_015478945.1 Trachelipus rathkii | reverse complement strand
AGCAAAAGTGATCCCAACACATATAAGAGGAGACCCTTCCCTAGCAAAAAATTATAGACCAATAGCTATCACAAATACGATAAGCAAAATTTTTTAATTTGAAAAAATTAATTTCAATCAGTTAACAGAATATTTTAGATCAAACAATATTCTCAGCTACTCACAATTTGGATTTACAAAAGAACACTCAACTTCTGATGCGCCCATTTGTTTAACCGATAAAACTTTACAGAAATACAGAAAATAAAGATTATTATTAGATTTCATAAAAGCTTTTGACATGATTGATCATGACATACTGTTAAGTAAAATGAACAAAATGGGCATTGAGGGGACAAACGTACAATGGTTTAAAAGCTACTTAAAGGAGATATCTCAATACGTAAAACTAATGAAAACACATTCAATCAAACTTCAAACATCAACTGGCGTATCCCAAGGGTGAGAAACCTTGAAGACGCTGTGTGTGCTGATATGTGACGACTATGATACTAACATACTCATTAACTCGCATGACGACCTTTATTCAACATCTCTATATTCCTTGTATTATAACTCAATAATCCTTATTTGATAATGACAAAAATGCAGTCTTTCTCTCGCAAAGCAGTAGACAGCTTAATTAAGGGCAAGTCACAATTGGGGGCCTATTTTTGGGTCCATTTTCAGCCCCACCTAAAAATGGACATTAAAATTCAGAATTATTTCAGGCGAGATTTTTGTGACTATAATATAAACACCATAAAAATTGTTAGCCTTTATTATACTAACTCTAAAACGATTCAATTTTCCGGGTGATGTTTTTCTGTGTCAGAAGTCATTGTTTCCTTATTATTTCAATATATTCAATTTTCTTGTCACACTCCTTCATTGATTCTTCGTAATTATCATTCGACAAATAATTTTCCGAAATGACTTCAATACTTGAAATGATGCGACATAGTATAGGATCCTATATCTGAAAAATTAGTAGAGAAGATACTTATCGAATTTTGGAGTTTTTGTGCTCAAGCGTTGTCCATTTCCAAAATCATCAATATTTATTTTAATTTTGGATTTTGAAATGAAAATTGCGATTAATTTTTTCTGTTTCGGGCGAAGTGTGAATAAAATTTCAGGGCTTAATAAATGAAGTCAGGGTAGAATGCACAATTTATTTACTTAAATCATTATCTTTGTATATGCATTAGTTTTTGATTTGTTCTTGAACAAATTTTTCAAAAAAAATTTCATAATTTATTTTTTTAAAATTTCTTTGAGTATAACACAAAAAAATATTCTAAGTATAAAAGAGCACTTGCCCGTAATAACATATGCCCCTGGAAAAACTTCATATCCACTTCGCACTGAACAGAAAAAAAATATTATCGCAATTTTTCATTTCAAAACAAAAAAAATGTGGTTTGGAAATTTGACTAAACGCTAGCCACATAAACTTCCATAAAAATTCAAAAAAGTAACTTCTCTAGGTATTTAGATTAATTGGTACCATAATCATATATCATATTTCAAGTTTTGATAGTACATACGGAAAATAATTCCTGGAAGATTATTATTACGAAGAATGTCAATTAAAACATGTAATAATTGAAAATTTGAAAATCAATAAAGAATTGATCATACATGACAATCATTGAAAATAATCACGAAATATGACGTTTAGAGTATGCAAAAATAAGGCTACACAATCATAAAGCTTGTACATTAATATGTTAAACAAAATTATCGTAGCTGAAAATTCCGAATTTTAAGTTCATTTTAATTAGTGTTTGTTGATAAAATGTGGAGATATCAGCCCCAGCTCAATAAATTTGGTTAATCTTGCCCTTATATAAATTGAAATTACAATAAATCAAATGAAATTAGGATTATAAGATATGCTAACAATCGTTTCTAAATTTAAATAATAACAAGTTTATATTATCGTTTTAGCAAGCAAATAAAGGATTAAATGTTCGAATATCAAAAGAGAACTGATGTGGAAGGAGCGGTAGCATGAGGAGTGCAGAATGCGAATAATTTGAACATATAATCGATGAAAAACTGACATTTTGAAAGAATATGTTAACATCCTAGTTAGTTTTATTGTAAGTGCTTAATAAAATTTAAAATAATATTGTACCTCTTTACATTCTTACCCCCTGTTTAGCTGAGTGACTGTTGGTCCTGTATGCCTTCTGAGGTGAACTCACAGAGTAATCAGAATGATCCTGGTTATGTATGTAATGAAAAAAGCGTCTATAATACGACTGGGCTCTATTTAGACAAACAAAAGAATACTGATATATCAGGTCGGTACAGTGGCCAACCATTAGTTCAAGAAACGTAATATATTAGTTCAGTGTGGTATTAAGATCTGTATCTACGGAGTAATGATGATCACTACTAGAGTCGGAAAGAAACGATTAGTGAATAAGAGATGAGATGCAGCATAACCAGATATCACTTGACGACGTGTCTTGCTAACGATAAATATGGGTCTGTCAACAAGCAAGGCGCGGAGGAAGTCGAGATTAATTTAGCGTAAGATAGAAGATATACACGCGCTGATACGTAGTTATGGTGCTCTCCGGACCGCTCCAGCGTTCTCACAAAACTTATAGATTATCGTCTACTGTAAGATATCTGTGGCGCTATAATGTGTCATAATGGAGTATTAGTTCTTTAGCAAGGGCGAGCATTTCAATGGTGAGCTCTCTAGTTGAATTTTATGAGGATGGACACACTCACCTCTGTGGCGTAGCTGAAGAATAGATTAGCGGTAACGCCGTTGATTGAAGCTCCGATGAGGGCGGAGATTAAGCTAACGTGGAATCGCTCTAATCGAACAGCGTGTGATAGCGGCCGTTGAGCGGCGCGCACAACACAACAACTATACACTATATAAGATATATTAGATTGATATTAGTTAGTGATTATGTATTATGAGTATGATGTAGTATGTGGGAATAATCTGATGGAGTATGTTATTATATGATTGAGTAGGTGATAATTAGTATAATAGTTGAGTGTAAGATGTAGTATATATTAGTGTGTAGTGATAGTATGTATTATATACGGATATGAGAACTCGATTCCCTTCGGAGATCGATTCTAGTAGTTGCGAAGAAAGACGATTCTCCTGTAGAGGGAATGGCAGTCTTAATACTGCAGCCTCTGAATTCGTGGCTCCCGACTCCGACTCCTGACTCCGTGAACTACCGACTCGACTGCGCGGTACTATCCCGACTGCGACTCTGCGACTACTCGTAGTGACCGGCTTGTGATTCACAGAGCTCCGACTCGCGGTCACTCCGAGGCTCACGACTCCGAGCGTACCATGCGAGGTATTAAGGAATACTCGATTATCTCGAATGATATTCGTTAATGATTCGAAAATACGTGCACATATACTGGAGAATCGAATTGTTAGGGCTCCGAGCTGGCCGGTCCTCAGCCTCTACTGAGTATGCAGATTGATAGATCTACCAGAGTGGTAGTAGAATTATGTCTATAGTCGGCATTAAATATTGGAGGGGTGTTAGACAATGGTAGAGCTGTAAACCTCATCGATATGAACGAAAATTTACCGTCACGATGGTTCCTGCGAGTTGTGCAGCCCCCCTATAATCAATCGACGAGTAGTTCGATAGAAGGAACTGAAATTTGGGTGATGTATGATCAGATATGTGTCTAAGTAATTTCGTAGAAGAAGTTAGGATATCGGATTCAGAGGAGGGTAGAGCAATCGGCACCAGTGCTGGAAAGGGCGCGGGTGCGGTGCTGAGTAATAAAAACATTGTGCGTGGATATTAACAACAAATGGTTGGGGGATGGCGCTGGGGAATATAATTTATGGTGTGTGAGTACGATCGGTGTAGAGATTCGGATGGTATGGGTGGTTCAGAGCTCATTGCAAGAAAAAAAAAAATAATCAGAATAACGTGATAAAGTTTTACTCTTTATATAAGTTAAACTTACAATTTGACTATTTTTTTCTATCAGACCCTAAAGGACAAAGGGTAAATTCAGATAGGAGGATCGTATGAGATTCAAGGTTGTCCCTCTCCCCCTTCTGTGATCTATTGATCTATTGATTCATGATCTATTAATTCATGTCATATTTTTTTACTAAAATTGTCATGTTTTACATTCCACTTTAAATCAGTAAATCAGTAAATCAAACCCACCATCCAACCACCCTCAACTGTTCATCCATGATCTATTGATCTATTATATTTACCTTTGATATATTGATCTATTGATCTATTGATCTATGAGGTATATGGTCGTATATGCTATGTGATATCAAAGTCTAAAGTGTTTTGTCCTTGAGAAGAATGTCAGTTTATTGTACGAGTACTATAGTGTGCTAGAGATCAGTTAAGATGCGAGAGACGAGGCGAACTCCTGCACCCGCCTTCCGGTGATGCTAATTATAACATAACTAGTTGAGGTACTAGTTGATCTTGAGGTGATTCACGTCATAGTTTTTGTTGTAACTTAATTGTTGTTATGCTTTACATACACTTAGAATAATAGAATTACATGTGTTGGAGATTAGTGCAGGGTATAAGTCTAAAGCCATCCTAAGCCGAGCCTGTAGTCCGATTCGCTGTGGATCTATCTAGTCTATTATATCGTAGTGGTGATTCAGTCCATTATTTTTCTTGGAGTAAAAGTGTGTGTCATGTGGCATTGCATAGGCATAGTAGGAATTAAGTATAATTTATAATGTAATCAATGTAAACAAACCTAACACAATTTACGAGGCATAATAAACTAGGGGTTAACTATAGACAATAGATGCCTTGCACGATAGTAAAGAACAATGTAGGAAGTATCTAAAATAGACGTTGACAAAGACGAGATCCTGGAGTGCGAGCACTTGGTGGCCAAGCATATCTCGTAGAAATATCAATGATCAATATACATGTTAACAATTGGATAAGATATTCGATAGCAAGAGTTCCTCTAATGCTTACCAGACGTATGGTAGTGTGAACCATAGTACACTAACGGAAATAGAATGACAAAGATAAGTAAATAGTTTTGTAACCATGCGTGTTAAAAGTCTTGAACACTATTGAATGATACAGCATACTTACGACATATTTTATCTTATTTAAATATAGCAATTCGTTAAAAGAAAGCTGATGAACTGAGGTATCTATGTGAGTTCGAAGGCTCGTGCTTATTTTTGTATCGATAAATTAACATATACATAAGAACCAATTTCTATACGACAATTAACAACGAATATGTGCTACCGTAAACAATTAGTGTTGATTAATAATGCTTATGCAGTAGTCATCACAGAACGAAGAATATAATTGTTACAACAACAGACCTGAAGCACAACTTGACGAGCGAAGTCTAGTGTCAATTCAGTAGTTCAATGCTGCTGATATTCTTGACAGATTGGTCACTTATTAAGGGATTTTGTTAGATAAACTGCTTTAGTTTGTGCGAAAGTTATTATGTTGGAAACAAGCGTGGGATACATATTGAGTCTTAGTATTCTACATGTTAAGCTACTTTACCTTTTGATAAGTAAGGGAACTTGTAAATGTTAGTCAATATATTTATCATACGTGAGGTTATTTGTTATGTATGTCGTTGCTACATTAAATACTTATTTCAGGTTGAATATTTAGGCTTTGATATGATGTGAAGAACTATTTGACAACTTAGTATATATTCGTTTCTGTGTCTGTGATAAATGATAATATATTTAGGTAAGGTTATGATATAAAATATTTGTTAAATTATTACTATTAAGGTAAATATAAGTAAATTATCTACATTAGATATTGTTATCAGATTACCTGTTTGATAAAATATGTGATACATAGGTATACGTTCTTGTATGCGTAGTGTATTACTGTTACTGTTGTTAATATGGGAACTGTGCGATAATGTTTGCTGGTTTGATTCGATGTTTCGGTAAGGTTATGTGTAGGTGTTTGTCGTGATTAGATATATTTATATGCTTGTGCAGGTAAGGGAGGTAATGTGTAAGCTTGGTAATTGACCTCGTTTAAAACTTGTTACGTTAATCATATATATATTCGGTTGGTATAGTATTATAAAGAACTTATTTTTATGTTATGTTTATCCAAAATGATTATCGAAATGTGAGTGACTTGAATCAAATAGATCAATAGATCGATAGATCATGGTAAATAGTGTATATGGTAGGGAGGGTAGAGAGGTCGAGGGCGGGGTTAGTTTGATTTATCTAGATTTGATTGATTTACTGCTTTAAAATCCGTAAACTATTAACGTTACTTTTACTATTGATATTTATTATTTCAAAGGAACTATTCTATATGTTATGATTTGGATAAAAACTATTTGTTTAAATTTTTATGTTAGTTGGATAAAACTTTGTTATGCTTGCAATTATTCCGTTGGGGATTATGATAGTTTGGGGTAAGGTTAAGATGAATTTTTGTTATATATATTACATATAAGTTTAATGTAAAAAAATACATTGTTTATATGTATAGCATACATTTCGAATTGGTCAGTGATATGATAATAATAGAAATCAGTACTGGTTATGATAAAATTTTTGTTAATAATATTACCATAGTAATGTAATAGATTAACATTGATGATGTAGATAGAAATGCCTTTGAAAAAGTGTGTGAAACAGGTTACGTTATAGTATGCTGAGTTAGCTACTATTACTTGTGACAGCATGGAACTGTGTAATGTTGTAGTTAGTTTTATGTCGGCGTGAAGGTTGTGTTAGGTTGTTGAAATTAATCTTTAGATCAGCGTTATTGTATGATGTTAGCTTTATTAATTGTGAAACTTTGTTACAGGTTAAGCATACATTCGTTGGATATAATAAAGACTTATTATTTTACTATATGTATCCGTAATGTGACGCTGAATCATGAGATGCAATATTGATCAAATACAGTCAATAGATCATGTGAAGGTGGGGGGGTGGGCCTTGGTGGTTTGATTTACTGAGTTACTGATTTACTGATTTACTTGTATGTTCTGTAAGGTTCAGTCAGTTAAACATAATACATGTTATACTATCATTCGTATTATATTCATAAGAAACTAGTTTAATATTAGTTGGATAAAAACTTTGATTATGTTACAATTGATCAGTGGGATAATAACTTATGATCAGATAGTATAGGTACAGTGTATATGATAAATTTATGTTAAATATTCATGAATGTAAAAAGATCTTGTTATACACTGGCATAATATTCGTTGGTACTTTATGATAAGTAGGATGAAGTTAGTATGATAAATTTTTAGTTAAATATTACCATGTTAATGTAAAATTAAATTAGATATGTGGTTAAATATGCTTGCTATATCAGTATGAATAGGTTACACGTTAATGTATGACATATTGTTAGTACTTTTTACTGATGTAAACGTTGTGGATTCTTTGTAATGTTAACGCGTTTAATTCCGTGCGTAGGGTGTAGGTGTGTCGTCGTGTGCTACATATATCTTAGTATGGTTGATGCTATGGCTTAGCTTCTTGATAAATGTGAAATAACTTGTTACTGTAAGCATAGTCTTAGAATAGTTTGTCATCTGAAGAACTTGATTTTATGTTATGTATATATCCTATGTTGATACTCGATAATGTATGACAGGTGAAACAATTAGTATCATTAGATATTAGGATGGTGGTGGAGGTACGGTGGAGAGGGGAGGGGAGGGTTTTTGAGATTAACTGGAGGTGTCACTGGGTTGGCTAGGGGGTTGATAAATGCGCTATTTTATTTTAAAGTTATAAGAGCATAATAATTGAATAAAATATCTTTTGTAAGAAAATTATATCATGTCTAAGAGAATAAAAGAGAAAAATAAATAAAAGTTTTTGTGTTATGTTATACAAATATTAAATAGATCATAGGTCAATAGATCAATAGATGGCAATAGGAGTATGGCAGGAGGGTTTGATTGAGGGTCGTGGAGTGGGTAGGGTTGGTGTTGATTTATGATCTATCTTGCTAATGACTGACTTTAGGGTATTGTGAAAAAACATAGATCTAATAATTAGGTAAAAAGTAATTATATTGGATACATAATAGATCCATGGGGCGATGGACAGTGTTGAGTGGTGTTGTGGTCCTTGGATGGGATGGTGTGTTTTGAGTCTTATCTGATAATGCCATGTAGGTATGGTGAAAGACAACAATTTTAGTAAAAAAATGACTTGATGAATCATCTATGATGAATCAATGTATATCAATAGTAACGTTGCATTGCGGAGGCCATGTTTGTCTAGATGCAGTGGAGAATGCGTGCTGAGTTAGTCTGAACTGAAGTTGTACTTTTAGGATGTGAAACATAAACAATTTTAGTAAAACCATATGAGTTATGGATATCAAATAGGTATCATGTAGAATCAAGAGGTTCAATTACCAACAAATAGACAAGATGAGTCAAATATGATCATGGCTATCTATGAGACGTTGACGGTAGGGATGGCAGGGTCGGGATAGGGATAGGTGTATATATAGTGATGGTTACTGGTTCGTGTACTGCTTTGAGTGTATTGTAAAGTTCAAATAGTGTTAAGCTGTATTTCCATAAAATTATAATTGATTTTCTAAATAAAATTAAAAGGTTTTATTACTGAAATTGAGCGCACATTGAGTGACACAAACACTTCACTAAGGGTCAGAGGTTCTTGGGGAGTGTCCTAGTGCTAAGATGGGTGTGGGGTTGATTGACTGATTACGGATGTTTTACGGCTTTAGGGTATGTTAAAATGTAAGAATATTATTTAGAGTATATAAACATAAACAGAATAATAAGTTTATGTAACGTTGTTATGTTATACCAAAAAGGATATGACATTGAATACATCAGATCAAAAGATCAAGAAGATCACTTGGTGTGGGTGGGGATGGGTTAGGTTGGGTGGTATTGATTTACTGATTTACTGAGTTTACTCATTAGGGTGTGTAATATACTCGCAAATATTTTTAAAGATGATAAACATTTAAAAGAGTAAATTAGTAATCAAAAGGTAAGCAAAAGAAAACAAAATGACTATAAAAAATAGACAATAATGAATGTAGTTATTATTAAATAGTAAATTAAAAAATTATAAGAAACAAATGAAAAACACAAACTAATAAATGTATAAATGGAAACCTAAAATATAAAATAGCAAACATAGTTTAGTTGACGTGTATAAAAGTAAAATGAGATTGAAAATAGGAAACAATGTCAGCTGAGGCTAAAAAAAACGAATGTTTACTAACTTAGCACCTTACCGGCTCCTGCACCGGTGCCGGTATCAACTCTGTTTCCTTCACAGTCTCCTTTCTCCACCTCTCCTTCTTCCTCCTTCTTCCTCCTTCTTCCTCCTTCTTCCTTCTTCCTTCTTTCTTCCTCCATCTTCTTCTGTTTTTGTGTTCCATGCATTTCTTCGGGGGAACCCCCTGACACCCTTTACGAACTTACAACCCTCATATTTGAGCTCTATGACCTTATATACACATTTTTGATACCAATATGGGACTAAACGATTATTTATTAACAGCACCGCCACTGGCTCCTTAGCACCGATGCCGTTGTCAACTCCGACTCCTCTGACTCAGACTCCTTCTCCGACTCTTTTCTTCTCTGACTCTGACTCCTACTCCGAATCCTTTCTCCAAAGATTTCAGACTTCATACGATCATTTCCCATTTTTAGGGGCCAGCGCCCTCTTCGGGTTGCATGGCAACGTAACCTCGTCGCAGACGAGGTTACGTTTCCCCCTATGAGGATGTCAAGTTTGAGGAAGATACGTCAACAAGAACTCATCTAAATTGAGGCGTGAAGAAAACTGTGGGTTATAAGACTTGTTCCTAGCCCTTCTAAAACCATCAAAATATTGAGCCAACCTGGACCTCAAATTACGGTCTCACCACCCTTATAACCCATTAATTTGACCAATCAAAAATAAAATAGAACCCACAACTTCTTTTGAGAAAAAATGCCATAGGGTATGTCGCTTTTTGACTGGAATTCCTTC
>JABUQX010002731.1:30000-66037 GCA_015478945.1 Trachelipus rathkii | reverse complement strand
GAGAGAGAGATTTCCACCATTTTCCATCGAATATTATTATTCAGTATGTAATGACTATATATATATATGGTATTATCTCACATTTATTATTATTATTATATTATATTATTTTTCTATGATCTTGATTTTATATATTTATATGTGATCGCATGATTATATATCTTATTATTATTTGCAGGTACCAGATGGAAAAATGAATTGATCTCTAATAATAAAGAAGAATCAATTGAATATTTAAAAGATAGTTTTAGAAGTCAACCGAACCTGGTTTTTTCGTAGATTCCTTGACATCTAAGCTTTAAGTTTATTCTCTATTACAGATTTGATGTGTCTAATATCTTAAGATTGTCACAATTTTATTATCTTAAATACATTCATTAACATCTTTTTATAATTAATTTACAGATAACTAGGTCATATATTATATACTATATTATATATTATATACTAATATTAAGTATATATATATATATATATCTACATCTATCTATAATATAATACTATAATCTAATTATATATACATTTAAATCGTTCAAACATGCGTTGTTTCGCAGCTCTATTGAGTGACTTTCCTTTTCCTTACCCATTGAGATTGCTAAAATATTTCCATACCGTTATTACTAATTATAATATACTTAACATCAATTTGTGGTGTAGTGGTGGCCACAGTCACAATACTCAAATAGCTAGAAGGCACTGCCTGTACTAGTGATGATGTTTATATTTATGTAGAATCATTAGAATCTGGAACTGCTAGAACATGCTAATTATATATACCCATCAATACGATTAAGAATTTTAAACATAAAGTAAGGAGGTATATAATCAGGCAGTAAAGAGTACTCATCTAATTGTGCATAATTAAATATAATATTTTATTAACACCAATATAAGATAATTCAAAGACCACAGTTACTTATATTATATGGTTGGTAAAAGTACCAATTTTGCTGAAATTTATGGAATAAATTAAGAGCAAATTCTCCTCCTTTCATAAAAGTTATCTATTTGATGTAAGTTCTAATCATGTTGTACTAGTTAGTAACTTATACCTTAATCTTGGATACATATTATATATATATAGATTACTCAAGAACTAATATTTAGTAATGTAGAAGGTCTTTAAATAATATAATATATAGTACTAATATTCGTATGAGCAACTTCATCACTGCTTAAAATTATATATAGTTTGAATAAGGGTAATTTTCAAACTTTTATGGACTTGTGCCATAGCAATATTTTAGAAATTATAGGTTGTGGATACGCTAAAGTTAGGGATACTTATAGTTATTTATATTTTGTTAATAATATCACATAATAATTCATTTATGATTGAAATTCAGTTATTTGCTGACTTGAATATCTCTTATTCACTCTCATATCATCTCTATCTCTATATACTCTATATATATATATATATTACAAACTTTTCAATCTTATAATATATGATCTATTCTACGTCTTCTGATCTATATATATCGTTCTCTCTCTCTCTCTATATTCATATGAGGTAAATATGTATATTTTTTAAGAAAGGTAGTTTAATATAGACGCAGAGAAGAATGTTCATATCTATTCTTGAATTATAATAGTTTCTCAGAAAATAAAATGATTGTTTGTTGGCAGCATCATAAACCTTAGAATCAATTCATTCGGGTATACTATTCAATAAATGAATCTGATATTCCGCACGAGTTTTTTTCGTTTTTTGTTTCCGTGCTTACGCCGGATATCAGATAATCTGCTTACCACATCATTTTAATTAGCACTGTAAATTTACGATGCATAAACAGAACTGCGACCTTCTCTATAATAAAGATTTCTCTTTTATTGTTTACCTCAAATCTAAACATTGGTAATCAGTATCTGCTTGTGATGGACTCACTCGCTTACCTTTAGTCATTCCAATGACAACATAAATTACTATAAAGATAACAAAAGTTTATAAGTATGGCTCTAGCAATATACGTTCAAAGAATGCACCTTATTTGGGTGATATAGAGACAACTATTTGGCAGTAAATATTTCAGCCCAACAAGCTAAATTATTTATTTGAATGTATAACATCTTTTCATTCCGATCTCCATCCCAAACGGACCTACCACGTATTTTACCGCCATCTTGAATATTATGTTCTTAACATTTATTTTCGCTATCAAGATGTCCATGCCTAAATTTCCCAGTGATCACAATCTACATGGAAATAGCTATAAAAAACTTATCACATGAATAGACATGATGTAAATTCCTTAACGCTTTGTTGATATCCATTTTTTCTTTACCCACGTATTTTGCTAGCTCATGTTTTGCAGTTAAAAATCAAAAAACCCAATCTCTGAGCATTTTCTTTACGTTTCGTAAAGGCACAAATGTCAATAAGCTATAAACGTGACTAGTCTACAAGGAAGATTTCCTTTATATGAAAATTTATGACTATCTTTATGTTGCCAATTCTGTTACTTAATCACTCTCTAAGTTCTTATCAATCTATCCTGGTCTTGTTCCGGAGATTGCACTTATATTGGTGAAAGTTTCTAGTTATGATTTGTGATACCATTTTTTAAGGACAATAATCCTCGTACATTCCTTAACTTCCTTTTTTTTGGTACACCTCTCTAGAGATCATTATGTATCCTGTATGTTCTCAGAGATAGATATTCTTCTATTCTAATGAAAAACTTTTAATTGTAATGACTTTCTCTCTTTCTCTTTTATTTTGAAATAGCGGATATTCATTGATCGCCTAGTACTATCCCCTATAAATGGCTAGTTTTTATATCATTTTCATCTCGCTTTTGTCATGACCAGTTATCTATCGTGTAGATTGTGGGAAATTATAAAGCTACTTAGATGTCGCCTTTTATATTAGGATTTGTTTCCACCCTCACGGGTATTGTCGACAAATAAGTATGTTTTCTTTGTTCTGCAGTATTTATGGGTTGATTCTCTCTCTATACGGTTTTTAAATTAAATTATTCTTGTGTTACAAAAAACCTGAAATGCATGTAAAACTCCATTACAATCTTGCAGTAGTACCAAATTCAAATAGATAATAATGTAACATCCGCATAAAAATAGAAAAAACTCAGATCATTGGAATACTGATTTGGTTTGTTTGTTACATATACGCTACCCATAGGATTTGATTTTTTTTTTAAGATATAAATACCATGCGTATTATTATTATACTCTCATTAATCTGCTTATAAAAATACTTTATGGTGATATTTATAACGAGCATTTATAAAAGTTGGTTTTTATATCTTTGGTATGCTATTAAAATTTTTCATATTATTTACATAAAGGTATCTATACAAACTTATTTTTATGCAAATTCTAGCATAATATAGTAATTTATAACATATTTTATATACTTTTAAATCAGTTCTTTTAGTTACAATGAACATACTTTTTTAATTGTCAGTTGTAAAATGACCATTTTGAGTTTCAACAGATTCTTTAAAATTGGTTCAATAATATTTGTCATTTACAGTATAAATATTCTTAATCCCATTAAGGAGACGAGTATCTAACTACTCATCTTCATTCATGAACTAGGACACGTCAATATAAGCTAATATGCATTAATTTATCATACCTATTAAACAATCAGAAATAGAATCTCTTATGTTTTCAAGAACATATCAAATTATTCGTAAAATCGAGCCAAGAGAGCGAGGTTCGGATAATATTTTTTATGTAGGTGTGAACCACATATACCCGGAATGGTTAGTCTCCCGAATTCACTTGTTCAATACTCCTCCCTATTATCCTTTGTAGACTCCGTGCCACCCAGAGTCTTCTGTGATATGCTACCTGCCTTCCTAGACGTATGTTCGTTTTGTAAGCCACTTCGTAGCTGTAACCTGTTTCTCAAGTTATCTTTCATTCATAATTCGAGCTCTACTCCTTAAGTCTTATTATCTCATTCACTTATTATCTATGTATTATGTAGTGCATTTATTCTGATTATTCATCATCACATTATTCCTAATGGTATTGATTATACTAACTCTATTTACAGTCGATAGAGGTCTGATAGAGAGTGTGGGAATATTCACATCCGGGTAAATAACGCTCTCTGTCAGTCAATGTTTGTAGTTTTTTGAGGTATAACGTTGATTGCAACGCATTTTTGCTCTAAGATCTTCATTTGTTATATATGTGGCTTGTGTGTTAACTAAAACTATTAATTGTCTAGGTAAATAGCTCTTTTGTAATGTGATTTACGTAACTAAATATATTGTCTATTGTTCGACTTGGATATTCAGTCATAACTGTTCCTAGCTACTCTTCCTTTAAATAGTTCCTTCAGAAGTAAGACATTTCAACCAAATAAGCTAATTATAGCCATAAGTTCACAGATCAAGATACACAACGGTTTTTTATAATTTAATATGCTTTGTTGATGGACGTTGATCGTTTTATCTAGTGTTACTATCGTCTCAAATCTAATTAAAAGTAAGTCTTCATATCCTTCATCTGTACCTGTACATTTAGCATAACCTATTGAAGCTGTTGTATTGTATGAAAAACTTCATCTCCCTGAAAAGTTATTTAGAAATAGATTATTTAGATATATCTATCATTTTTACCTATATCATAGCCTTCAGTCTTATCTGTATTCTCCTATGAGAAGCGAGCAACTCTCAAGAAATAGGATCTAATTACAGTTACCAGTTATTAGATATTTGTATAATCCTGGGGTGTGGATAAAAATATCTTTGGTCCAAGTCAGGGGAGGTGTGCTTTTCCTTTATTCGAACTTATATTCCTGAAGAGGGTTGTGTCTGACGCAGAGTGAGACGGAAACATAAATTAGTTTATGTAACTACACTTGAGCTTTTTCCCGTCCCTCCAAAGGAAAACTCTTGTTTCTCATGTTAAACGTACTCAGAACTCTTACTTTCTTGCACTTGGACACCCTACCCTGCCTTACTTTTGGCAACTCTAGGGTCTGTCTCTGACTCTTTCTTGGTGCTTTTAATGCGCTGTTTTATATTTTATTTTCTTTTGTACTAATTATATTATTGTGTGTGAATTCGTTTTAGATTGCTACGGAATAAGTTTGGAGATGGGGGTGTGGCGGGAAGTAGGGTTTTTGTGGATGTTTGAATAGTGTAATGCTTGCGGTGTTTTTTGTTTCTGAAGTTGGGCGGCGGCGGGCGTGTTGGAGGTGTCTGATTGTGGGTTGTCTATAGTGGTAGTAAATTTCTTTATAGGTTGATCACCCAACTCATATCGTCCTACGTTGGTCTTTTTAATTGAGGGTATTTTTGTTTTATATCCTAGGAAGGTGAATGAATGGGGTGATGTGCGTGATGCAGTCCGTTATTACTATTCTTAAGTCCTATGTTTCTTGTTATAGTGAATTTCTTTATTTTACTCTCTCATTGAATTTCGGTCTCTTTAGCTTGTCGAAGTAATCCATGCGAGACTCTAAAGTAGGTTGATTATCTCTCGCATCATTTGGGAGGGGTGGATGTATTGTCTGTAGCCATTGCGACGCTATCTAATTCTATATTATATACTTTGTGTTTGCAGTTGCGTATTATTGAGTCTCGCTTCTCTCCTCGTCATCGGCTAAACTGCGGGTAAGTTTTTCTCATAATCATTGTCATCGTCTCGTCACTAGCGTTTTTCACAATGGCAAGCTGTTCATCCGCACCTCGTAATGTGTTCTTGCTTGATCTCCGATCATTGACAAAATAGCTGAATTAGATATTTAATTTGATAAGTATTGTAATATAGACTGTTACAAGATCGAAAATAAATTATTTGTGAATTAGTAGCAAAATAATAATTAAAGTTGTTAGATTGGATTATATCAAATATAATTAATTAATATATAAATAATAAATATAATACAATCATAATAATCAAATTTACTCTTAGTATACGTATAATAATAGTATATTAATATATATATAAGTATATGTAGTATCGTATATTATATTAATATATCATCTTAATACATTTATTTTGATAGATATAATACATATTTTAATTTATATAATAATAATATATATATAGTTAGTTATATAGTATATATATATCTATATATATATATACATATATATATATTTGGTATTATATAAAATATATCTATTATAATATATTGTATATTACTATACTGATATATATGTATTTGCTTAGTGGTAGGTAGACATTATAGATAGATTAGTATAGACTTTCCTGTTATGCCGTTCATAGTCACTATCTACCAGACAACATATCATATACATATTATAAATAACAGTAGTTAGCAGGGGGGGAAGAAACTGAACGGCCGCTGAAGGTTGCCAGAATTTGTGCTAAATCTGGCGAATCCGTTATTTTGCGCATTTTTTGGCTACTTTTTTACTATTTTTTAGAATTTTTTTTAGGAATTTTGCTACTTTTCTTTAGCGTTCTGCCAGATTTGTCGCTAATCTGCGCACCTACATGCCGTTAACAATTTGGCACTTTTGTAGTCGGCTACTTTTTCAGGCATTTTTTATCTCTACTTTTTTAGCATTCTGGTCCTATACTCAGGTCAGATCCCCAACTCCGGAGGATTTTGGGGATTTATCCCATTGGCAGCCTGCACGTCAAAGGCAAAGACTTGAAAATTATTTTGGAAGGTTTTGGAAAATTCGCAGTCATCCGTCGGTCTGACTTGGAAATTTTCCATCATTTTAACAGATTTTGTCGTTTGATACGTCGAACCTAGGGTTTTTAACGGTCTGGCGAGGCGATTTCAGGTCTGGAAGACCCGGACTTCCGAAGTTCTGCAGCTGAGCTCAAGGATTTTAGCCCAAAAGTGGGGCGGAGCCCTAAAGGGTTTTTTTTGGTTCCTAGAAGGTTTTTAATAATCGCAGAAGACTGAAACTTGGAGAAAGGATAGAGGAGTCGGAGTCGGAGACGGAGATGGAGTTCGATTCGGTTTCAGAGCCCAGAGACCCACCGGATGTGGGTTTCAGTTGAAAAAAAAAGAAGAAATGCATGGACTGCAAAACGAAGAAGAAGAAAACAGGAGAAGAAGAAAGGAAGAAGAAAAAGGAAAGAAAATATATAGTAGTAAGGAGAAGAACAAAATGAGGAAGGAGGAGTAGGGAAGGATTCAGAGTTGGAATACTGGCACCGGCTAGCTGGGAGCGTGCGAGTAGATAGATATAGATAACATTGCGTTTAATAATACATTTATTACTGTTCACATAACTGATTCTGTTTTTCATGGTCTCTCTGCTTGCTCTTGCAAAGGATAACCCGTCTCTCTAATGTTGTGACTGACATTTATATTTTCAAATTCATTTTCTTTTTTTAACGTCAACCTAGTATATTTTTTTCGCTAAATTAACATAAGAATAATCATGGATACTATTTTTTCTTTTTTTTTTTATTTTTTTTTTTTTTTTTTTTTTTTTTTTTTTTTTTTTTTTTTTTTTTTTTTTTTTTTTTTTTTTTTTTTTTTTTTTTTTTTTTTCTAATTTATTTTTTATTTTAATATTTCATTTAACATGTGTTTAATTGCTTTTTTTTATATATATATATAATTTTATTATTAAGTTATTTTTGACACTTTTTTTTTTTTTTTTGTAAGTTTTATTTTGCATTTTATACTGTTGTTTAATTTTTTTTTTTTTATTTTACTTTTTAATTTTAATTTTATATTTTTTTTTTGCTTTTTTTGTTTAAAAAGAAAATTTTCTATAAAGTTTCTTTAATTTTTAATTTTTATAATTAACAAATTTGTATTCTTCACACCCCTAATAAGCCGTAAATCAGTAAAATAGAAAATCAATAGAGCAGTAAATCAGGAAAATCAGTAATTCAACATCACCTCCCCACATCGATCCTTGATCTATTGGATCTTTGATCTTTGATCTATTTGATCTACTTGAATCTATTGATTTCAAATCATATTTTGTATACCATAAAAAACTTTTATTTTTTGTTTTGTTTCTTAAACATTTGTTTTTTACTAAAATTTTTATGCTTTATAATTAAAATATTTTGATTTTACATACTTAAGCAGTAATCAGTAAATCAACCCATCCATACCCTTCTATCCCTACTCGTGATCTATTGATCTTTTGAAGATATTGATCTATGATTAATTGATTAAAGTCATATATTTTTACTAAAATCTTCTTATCTTGTTTATGTGTTTCTTCACATAATGTTTTTACTAAAAGTTTATTTATTTGTTTTTTTCTTAAAAATTTATTATTATGTATTTATTTGCTTAAACATTTTTGTTTTTACAAAAAATTTATTCTTTATGTTTAATTTAAAATTTACATACCTTAAAGCGGTAAATCAGTAAATCGTAAAGCCATGTAAAGTCAGTAAATCAGACTACCCTCCCCCGCACCCTCCTATACATCCATGATCTATTGATCTTTGATTATTGGAATCTATGATTAAAGTCATTATTTTGTATAAGCATACTCTCACAACTTTTATTTATATTTTGTTTTGTTTTCTCTTTAAACATTATGTTTTTACTATAATTTATTTTATTTTGTTTTGTTTTTCTAAACATTTTAGTTTTTAACTAAAAATATTCTTTTTATCTGTTTATAACTTAAAACTTTGCATTTACATACTTAAAGCAGTAAATCAGTAAATCAGTAAAGCAGCTTAATCAGTAAATCAGGTTAAATCACCACAGCCATCCATACTCATACCATACCATGGACTATTGATTCTATGATCTATTGATCTACTTGATTAAAGTCATATTTTGTATAAACATTACATAAAAACTTTTTATTAACCGGCGTTTTGTTTATATATTTAAAACATTTGTTTTTACTAAATAATCTTATTTATTTTGTTTCTGTTTTCTTTAAACATTTTGTTTTTACTAAAAATTTAATTCTTTTTATATATAAATAACTTAAAAAATTTGCATTTTTTTACATTACCCTAAATGCAAGTAAAACTCAGTAAACTATGATAAGCATAAATCAGTAATATCAGTAAATCAAACTGTCTCCATACCCTCCAACCCATCCATTGATCTATTGTACTATTGAGCTATTGATCTATTGATCTATTGATTCACGTCGTTAGTATAACATAAACAAAACTTTTATTTAATTCTTGTTTTTCTTCTTTTGCATTACTTATTTCCAATAGATTGACTTTTGTTTTATTTTCTTAAAAATTGCTTTGGACAAAAAATTTTCTTCATGTATCTTTTTGACAGACATCCATAATTCTGCATTTTTCTTCATACCTAGGATAGCAGTAAATTCAGTAAATCGTTAATCAAACTCTTCCCAGCGCACCTTTCCTATCCTCCATGATCTTTGATCTATTGGATACTATTGATTCTATTGGATCTATTGATACAGTTACTTGTATCACACTCTCTCTAAGACTTATTTTTTAAGATATTTTAATTCTCTCATAGGAAGATAAACAATGTTAAGTAAAGGTACGACATCATGGCCTCTCAAAACCTTTTTTTTAACTAAATTTCTTTCCTTTTATGTTTGACTTAAAATATTCTGCATTTTTACATACCCTACAAGCAGTAAATCAAGTAATGCACCTGCAACCAAGGAACTTTTTGCTTCAACGATCTTTTGATCCTCAGTCTATATGATATAACATTGATCTAGAATTATTGTCAACGTCATATTTTGTATACATATTCAAACGTTATATATTATTTTGGTTTTAACTTTAAACATTTTTTTATTTGCTTTATCATATTAGAGATGCTGACTAAAACTCTCTCCTTTGACTGTTTATAACTTAAAAAAAATTGCATTTTTTACAAACTTAAAGCAAGATAATCAGTAATAAGTAAATCAGTAAAGCGTTAAATCAGTAAATCAGTAATCACACTAACATTCCACACCACCTCCTACCGCACATGATCTATTGACTTTATTGATCTAACGTTGATTATTGAGCTACTTGATGTCAAATCATATTTGTAATACTATCTCTAAACTTTCTTATTTATTTGTTTGTTTCTTTAACAATATTTACGTTACTAACATAATAACTTTTTATTTTTTTTTATTTTTACAAACAAAAAATTGGCCTAGAATTTCTACCCCAAGACAATTTTTGTTTTACTAAAAATTTAATTCTTTTAATGTTATAACTTTAAAAATTTGCATTTTACACATACCTTAAGCAAGTAAATCAGTAAATCAGTCAAACAAACCGTCAACCGCCCTAAAGACTTCTGAATCTATTGATCTATTGGTCCATTGATCTATTGATTTGATCTATTGATCTCATGATTCAAGTCATATTTTTGTATAACATACTCTCAAAAACTTTTATTTATTTCGTCCATGTTGTCTTTTAGAGATATTAGACGCAACACTTATGCCCCATTACCATGTTTTTATTCTTCCAATATTGCGACTAAAATAAAAATTTATTCATATTATGTTTATAGTAAAAATTTCTGGCATTTTTACTACCCTAAGCAGTAATCATAAATCAGTAACAGCAGTTAATCAACTGCCCTTCAGCCATTCCTATCCTTCCACTGACTATTGATCTATTGTCTATTGATTTATTGATCTATGGATTCAAGCCATTTTGAGAACTGTCGTACATCAAAAACTTTATTTTATTTTGTTTTTGTTTTCTTTAAACACTTGTTTTTACTAATAAAATTTTTTATTTTTGTTGCAACTGATATTACAGAGGCATATATAATTAATAGTTTTTTCATTTTATATGTTTTTAAAATTTAAAATTTTGCATTTTTTTACATACCTTAAATACCCTAAAGAGGTAAATCAGTAAATCAGTAATCACTACATCCACGCACACTCTTCTTTATTTATCTTCCTAATTCTATTGATCTATTGATCCTCTAATTGATTCCCAAGTCTTTATTTCTGGGTATACACATAGAACACAAAAAACTTCTTATTTATTTTGTTTATTAACATTTTGTTATTTGTATTTTTACTCACCCTAAAGCATAAATCAGTAAAATCAGTTAATCAAAGTGCCCTCCCTACCCTTTTCGTGATCTATTGAATCTTATTTGATCTATTGAGCTATTTGATTCAAGGTCATTTTAGTATAACCTCAACAAAAACTTTTAATTTATTTTGTTTTGTTTTCTTTAAAACATTTTGTTTTTTTCTAAAAAGACATTTTTTTCGTTTATGTTATAAACTTTAAATATTTGTGTTTTTCACATAACCAGCAGCAGTATCAGTAATCGTTAATCAAAACCACCCACTCTAATCCTCTACCATTCGTGATCTATTGGATCTATTTTGATCTATTGATCTATTGATTATCTGATCTTATTGACATTCAGTCCTATTTAGCTATACCATAAACAAAAAACTTTTATTTGTTTTGTTTTTTTTTAAAAAATTTTGTTCGTTTCTAGATTTCTAAATTTATTGTTGTTATTATTAAGATAAAAAAAATTGCCCAATTACAGATCTCAATCTCTAAAATTAGTAAGCATTTAATCAGCGCCACCCACTCTAATGCTCCTACCATTCGTGATCTATTGATCCTACTTATCTCTTGATTTATTGATCTCTAGATGGCGTGTTATAATTTGTTAACAATACAAAATAAATTCTCTTAGCTTGTAGCCGGTTGTTGTTAAAATGGTCAGCGTGTTGTTGGTGTTGTTGTTGTTGTTGTTGTTGTTTGTGTTGTTGTTGTCTGTTTGTTGTTGTTTGTTGTTGTTGGTTGTTGTTGTTGTTTGTTGTTTAATTAATATCTATCAAACGTTCAAGTTAATGAAAATATACAACACTTTTTCAAACATATCTCTAAAAAATATTAAAATGTTTAATTTTGCATTAACATTGTTATATTGAAAACAAAAACAAAAATACATTATTCCTAACTAACTGACATACAGCCATTCGTCTAACGCACAATGTAAACTAAAATTAAAGTTTCAAACTTACCAGCAGAAGCGACAATGCAATCTCAAATCTTTTTACTCATACACACACAACAACCGCCTCAAATAAATATTATTATTATTATTATTATATTATTATTATTATTATTAATTATTATTATTTTATTATTATATTTTATTATTATTATTTTATTATTATTATTTTATTATTATTATTAATTCAACTATATATGTTTTACATGAACATATACAAACCTTAAACAACCATAATACACAACGCAACAAACACACACACACACACACCACACCACACCACACACACACACCACACAACATACACCCACACACACACAACACACTCACACACACTCACACCCAATTTTATAGACACTTTACTTAACACATTATGCAATCATCGTATTAACTTACTGATCACATGACTTCTTTCTATGATGTAAAGCAGATGTGTAACATTTTTTTTTAAGCGTCGTTGGAAGATATTTATATTTTTTCTCCCATATTTTAATATTATAACATTTCCTTTCTGTTTATGTATTTCTCTTTTACGTTTCCTATTATACTTTATATTTTATTTGTTAAAAGTTTAGTTATTATTTATTTTGGAGTCTGAAACTCAAGGGATTTTACCCCAAAAGGGTTTTATTTTTATTCTAGAAGGTTTTAAATAATCGATAGATCATTTTGATGGTTCCAAATGATTTATCGATGTTTTTTACCACTAATATTGATGTTTAAATCATCTTTCTAGTGCTCTGGTTGACTGAAAATATAATCGAAAGAAAATTAATTAATAACATTTGTTCGATATATCGCTGTAGTACAGTGTAATATTGGAGGAACCTGGAATCCTCGACGGGAATACCTGGTACTGGAAACTGAATATATATATATTATATATATAATATAATAATATATATATACTATATCTATATATTATATATATATATAATATATATATATATATATATATATATATATATATATATATTATTTATATATTGTTTTTTTTTTTTTTTATTTAATTTTTTTTTTTTTTTATTTTTTTTATTTTTTTTGTTTTTTTTTCCAGTTTCCAGTTTCCCGGCAGTCACTTTCCCAGTTCCAGTTCCTGAATCCGCTTCCAGGATTCAGGATCCAGGATTTTCCAGGATTCCGCAGTCCCCTTAATAATTACACTGTAACTACCGCGTATATCCGAACAATGTTATTCATAATTTTCTTTGATTATATTTTTCAGTGCTACCAAAGCACGTAGAAAGCTGATGTTTGACGTTGATATAGGGTAAAAAACATCGATAACATCGATTGAAAACCATCAAAAATGATCTATCGGTTATTTAAAACCTTCTAGGAAAAAAAAAAACACTTTTGGGGTAAATCCCTTGAGTTCAGACTCAAAATAAATAAAACTCCAATCAAAAATAACACCTATAAAGTATAATAGAAACGTAAAGGAAAATACATAACAAAAAATGTTATCTTTATTGGGAAAATATAAATATCTTCCAACGACGCTTAAAAAAAATGTTACACATCTGCTTGACATCATAGAAATAGCGTCATTGTGATTCAGTAAGTTAATCGATGATTGCATGGCTAATGTAATTAAGTAACGTGTCTATAATTATTGTGTGTGGGTGTGTGTGTGAGTGTGTGGTGTGTGTGTGTGTGTGTGTGTATGTGTGGTGTGGTGTTGTGTGTGTGTGTGTGCTGTGTGTGTGTAGTGTGTGTGTAGGTGTGTTTGTGTGCGTGTGGGTTCATGCTTTGTTTGGTCTTATTATGTTCATAAACAAAATTAATAGATTATAATATAATATGATTAAATCTTAATCTGTTTTATAATATAAGAAAATAATGTAATATAAGATAATAATAATAATATAATAATATTATAATAATATAATATAATTATAATATAATATTTTGGAGCGGCTGTGCTGTAAGTACAGATTGAGACATTGCTATGTGTTTCTGCTGGTAAGTTGAACTTTTAATTTTAGTTACATTGTTAACGAATGCGTATGTCAGTTATGGGAGGATGATATGTATATATGTTTAAGTTTCTTCAATATAAACAATGTTATGCAAAATTAACATTATATTTTAGAGAATATGTTTGAAAAGTGTTGTACTATTTTTCTCTTACTTGACCGTATGATATATTAACACACACCAACAACACAAACAAAAACAACAACACACAACAACAACACAAAAAACAACAAACAACAACACAAAACACAGCACACCAGACAAACGCTACATTGTTAACAACACAGCCAGCTACAGCTAAAATTATATTTTGTTGAGGTTTATCCAGCGTCCCAAAATATAAACGAAAAATCCCAATAGATAATAGATCATAGAATTCAACCAATAATCAATAGATCATGGTTGGTTGAGAGGATTAGAGTGGGTGGTTTGCGTTTATGATCTACTGTTATAATGCTTTATGGTCAATAAAAATACAAAACTTTTTAAATAATAAAAAGAAAACAAAACAATGAAATAATTTTTTTAGTAAAAAACAAAATGTTTTAAAGAAACACAACAAAATAAATGTTTTTGTTAATGCTTATACTAAATACTGACTTGAATCAATGACGATCAATAGACTCAATAGATAATAGATCAACCTCGACCATACAATGGATCACGAATGGGCCTAGTGCAGGATATGAGTGCGTGGTTTGATTAATGATTTACTGATTTACTGCTTTAGGTATGTAAAAACAGATCCAAATACATTATTAGCTCTATAAAACTTAACGATAATTTATTTAGTAACAAAACAATAATTAGTTTTACAGAAACAAAACAAAAATAAATCAAGTTTTGTTATGATTCTCACCTAACTATGACTCTGAATATATAGTAATATGATCAAACTACTGATCAATTAGAGTCAAACGAATGGGTAGGAGGGCACTTTGATTCACTGATTTAACTGATTTAACTGCTTAAGGGTATGTAACAATACAATTTTTTTTAAAAGTTATAAACCAAATAATAAAGTTTTTTCGTGTTATCGCTATAAACAAAATATGACTCTGAATCAATAGATCAATAGATCAATAGATTCATGGATTGAGTAGGAGTGTGGCTGGATGGTAGTTTGATTCTACTGATCTTAACCGATTTACACTGCTTCTAGGGTATGTAACAATGTAAAAATGGCAAAAATTTTTTTAACGTTATAACATAAAGACTGAAAGAAATTTTACCGTTACATCAAGATGTTTAAAGAAAATAACAAAAAAATAATAAATTTTCTATCCGAAAGCACAATGTTTTAACGAAACAAAGCACAGGTTATTTGGCCTTTATTAAATTTCATTTTCAACAAAATACGAAATTCTCAATGATAATTAGATAATTAAGATCGGAAGGATAGGAAGGTTGCTGGAAGGCAGTTTTGATCCTTACCTGCTTTACTGATTTTGCTTGGATCTTATGCTTTAGGGTAATGTTTAAAAATGACAGAATTTTTTAACGGACCCGTTATAGGAAAACATAAATAAAACAACTTTTATCTAGCTTGACACCTATATGATTAACAAGCAATCAAGTGATAAATAATTCTTATACCTGTAAACATATGTTTAAAGAAACAACCAAACTAATAATAAAGTTTTTCGAGATTAGGTATATCGCTATGACAAAGAAATCTTTAGATCATAGATTTTAATTAGATAATAGATCAATAGATAATAGATTCATGGACAGTGTAGGGGTTATGAACGGGAGTTTTTGATTTACTGATTTAACTGATTTTGCCTTTAAGGTATGTAAAATGGCAATTTTTTAAGTTATATCACGAAAACATATACAGCAATAAATTTTTTAGTAAAACCAACACACACATGTTAAAATAGAGCAAATAAAGGACTAAATAACTTAGATTTTGTTATAAGATAAAAAAATAAAAAACAAAATAAATAAATATCTTTGTAGTAAAAACAAAATGTTTTAAGTAAACAACATAAACATAAATAACTTAAAGTTTTTGTGTTACTGTTATACCATACAATATCGAATTTGAGTCAATAGATTCAATAGATCAATAGATATAGATCAATAGATTGGATGGGTTGGAGGGTGGAATGGGTAGTTTTGATGGAAAAAATAAACATGCCACACTTACAATGTTGTAGTCATTTTAAAGCAGTTAACTGCTCTACCTGATGACCGAGTTTCTGCAGATTTTTTTTAAGATATAACATAAAAAGTTTAAAATTTTTTAGTAATACAAAATATTTTAAGCATAATAAATAACAATAAGTTTAAAGTAATCACCAAAATAAATAAAAGTTTTTGAGATATGTTATACAAATATTGACTTGAATCCAAATAGATCAATAGACTCAATAGATTCAATAGATCAAAAGATCTCATGGAAGTAGGAAGGGGGCTGGAAGGCAGTTTGATTTACTGATTTACTGCTTTAGGGTATGTAAACAATTAAAATTTTTTTATAGTTTAAATAAATGAAAGAAATTTTAGTTAACACCAAATGTTTAAAGAAAAATAAAACAAAATAATAAATTTTTATAGTAAAAACTAATGTTTAATAAGAAAACAAAACAAATAAATAAAGTTTTAAAAGTTATATTATAACAAATATGACTTGAATCAATAGATCAATTAGATCAATAGCTCAATAGACCTAAATAGATCATGGAAGGATAGGAAGGTGGCTGGAAGGCAGTTTGATTTTCCTACTGATTTACTGTTTACTGCTTTAGGGTATGTAAAATGCACAAACTTTTTAAGTTATAAACATAAAAGAAAGAAATTTTAGTTAAAATAATGTTTTAAAAGAAAATAAAACAAAATAAATAAATTCTTTATAGTAAAACATAATGTTTAAAGAAAACAAAACAAAATAAATAAAAGTTTTTGTGTTATGTTATACAAAATATGACTTGAATCAATAGATCAATAGATCAATAGCTCAATAGATCAATAGATCATGGATGGGTAGGAGGGTAGAGTGGGTGGTTTGATTTACTGATTTACTGATTTACTGACTTTACTGATTTACTGATTTACTGCTTTAAGGTATGTAAATGCCAAATTTTTTAAGTTATAAACATAAAAAGAATAAATTTTTTAGTAAAAACAAAATGTTTAAAGAAAACAAAACAAAATAAATAAATTTTTATAGTAAAAACATAATGTTTAAAGAAAACAAAACAAAATAAATAAAAGTTTTTGAGATATGTTATACAAAATATGACTTGAATCAATAGATCAATAGATCAATAGATCAATAGATCATGGATGGGTAGGAGGGTATGGAGGGCAGTTTGATTTACTGATTTAATGATTTTATGCTTTACTCGATTTAACTGGATTTAACGCTTTAGGATATGTAAACATGCATTTTTCAGTTATAAACATAAGAATAAATTTTTTAGTAAAACAAAATGTTTAAAGAAAACAAACAAAATAAATAAATTTTTATAGTAAAAACATAATGTTTAAAGGAAACAAAACAAAATAAATAAAAGTTTTTGAGATATGTTATACAAAATATGACTTTAATCAATAGATCAATAGATCAATAGATCAATAGATCATGGATGGGTAGGAGGGTATGGATGGCTGTTTGATTTACTGATTTACTGATTTACTGCTTTACTGATTTACTGATTTACTGCTTTAAGGTATGTAAAAATGCAAATTTTTTAAGTTATAAACATAAAAAGAATAAATTTTTTAGGTAAAAACAAATGTTTAAAGCAAATAAAACAAAATAAAAATTTTTATAGTAAAAATAAAACAAATAAAATACAATTTTATAGTAAAACATAATTTTCAAGAAAACAAAACAAAATAATAAAGTTTCTGTGTTATGTTGTACAAAATCAATAGATCAATAGATCAATAGCTCAATAGATCAATAGATCACGAATGGGTAGGAGGGTATGGAGGGCAGTTTGATTTACTGATTTACTGCTTTAAGGTATGTAAAAATGCAAAATTTTTAAGTTATAAACATAAAAAGAATAAATTTTTTAGTAAAAACAAAATGTTTAAAGAAAACAAAACATAATAAAAGTTTTTGTGTTATGGTTTACAAAAATATGACTTGAATCAATGATCAATAGATCAATAGATCAATAGATCAATAGATCAATAGATCAAGGATCGAGTGGGGAGGGTGATTTGATTTACTGATTTACTGATTTACTGCTTTAACTGATTTACTGATTTACTGATTTACTGCTTTAAGGTATGTAAAATACAAAATTTTTTAAGTTATAAACATAAAAATGAAAGAAATTTTAGTTAAAACAAAATGTTTTAAACAAAAATAAATGCAAAAAAAAAAAAATAAAAAAAAAAATTAAATTTAAAATAAAAAAAAAAAATAAACAAAGTATAAATGCAAAATAAAACTTACAAAAAAAAAATAAAGTTTGAAAAATAAATTTAAATAAGTAAAATTAAAAAAAAAGTTAAAAAATAAAAAAAAAAAAAAAAAAAAAAAAAAAAAAATAAAAAAAAAAAAAAAAAAAAAAAAAAAAAAAAAAAAAAAAAAAAAAAAAAAAAAAAAAAATTATAAAAATTAAATTAAACACAAAGTATAAATGTAAAATAAAAACATAAAAAAAAATAGCAACCAATATATGCATGTTTCAATTTAGGAAAAAAATTATACTAGTTGACGTTTATAAAAAGAAAATGAGATTTGAAAATATAAATGTCAGTCTTCAACATTTAGAGAGACGGGTTTTATCTTTGCAGGATGCAATGCATTGACGATATGTACATGATAAAACAGAATCAGTTATCTAACAATGTTAATTTCTCATACACACAAATATTATAACTAAACTAGACCCGCACGGCTCCAGCACCGGTGCCAGTACCAACTCTGAATCCTTCTCCTACTCCTCCTTCCTCATTCTTCTTCCTCCTTCCTCCTTACTTATTCTTCTTCCTTTCTTCTTCTTCCTTTCTTCTTCTTCTGTTTTGCATTCCATGCATTTCTTCTTTTTTTTTTCAAACTGAAACCCACCTCCGGTGGGGTCTCTGGGCTCTGAAACCGAATCGAACTCCATCTCCGTCTCCGACTCGACTCCTCTATCCTTTCCTCCAAAAGTTTCAGTCTTCTGCGATTATTAAACCCTTCTAGGAACCAAAAAAACTTTGGAGGGTCGCGCCCCTTTGGGGCTAAAATCCTTGAGCTCAGGCTCAGAACCTCGGAAGTCGGTCTTCCAGACCTTAAATTCGGCCTCGCCGACCTTAAAAACCCTAGGTTCGACGTATCAAACGACAAAATCTGTTAAAATGATGGAAATTTCCAAGTCAGATGCCGACATGACTGGAATTTCCAAAACCTTCCAAAATAATTTTCAAGTCTTTGCCTTCGGCGTGCAGGGCTGCCAATGGAAAAAAATCCCCAAAATCCTCCGGAGTTGCGGGATGCTTGACACCTGAATTATGGACAGAATGCTAAAAAGTAGATAAAATTGCTAACAAGTTTGCTAACCATCGCTGAACAAAAAAAGTGCCAATCAACGGATGTAGGTTTGCCATGATTTCTAGCGACACAATCTGGACATACCGTCTCCTAAATAAAGATAGCAAAATTTCCTAAAAACAATGTTAAAAATTATATTAAAAAAAAAAGTACCAAAATGCGCAAAATTAACGGATTGGGTGCCAGATTTAGCGACAAAATCTGGCAACCTTCAGTTTGGCCGTCAGTTTCCTCCCCCTATACTACTCATCCCTCTTTAGACAACATCTTCAGCATCCGCTATCCCTTATCCATCGTGTAGGGAGAACAAATTCTCCCACATCGTTGTCTGCGTGTGTAGAAGGCGACTAAAGGACAGTGGGTAGTTAGTTGGCTTTGCCTACTACCACTTATATCTTTTGTCAGTGAACTGCTAATGCATGCCTCGGAGACGGTGATCGATCGCAGTAGGCCCCCTCATCATTCGGCGAAATGCTATGAACGTATCTGTATATGAATGTCAGAGGATAAATGTTTGAGGAGATGAGGAGAGAGGTGATGGAAGTAATTTAAATAGGGCAAATTTGATTTGCTCGCTGTGACTGAAACAAAGATGAAAGGAAACGGTGAAAATGGTGAAAATGAGAGGAAAATGCTGTTTGGTTGGTGTGGAAAGGAAATGAGAGGGGGTAGAAGGATTTGCAATTCTGATGAGTGAGTTTGGTATAGAAGAGCTATGGATAGATTTTTGTGTTGTGTGAGTACTAGAAGTCTAAAGGTTTAATTTAAGTTTGAAAAGATCAAAATTTGTTTGGTTGCGACATATGATGATCCATCTGTGGTAGGGTAATGTTGAAAGAGTACGATTTTCTGGATAATCTGAATGATTGTTTGAACGGGGGGAATAGGAGATTCAGTTCAATTTGCCACTTAAGGCCATTTCAAGGATTTTTTTTTTACAGTTGTCACCACCACTTTCACGGCAGAGCCCTATTCAGGAGGGGGTGTTCACAAAAGTTCACTCTAGCGCAAATTACGCATTGAGCACAGCCGGAGGCTTAAATGAGGGGATTAATTCAGTAGGAAATAGCAGAAGAAAGAAGAGAATCTCCCAAACAGGGTGATGGGAAAGAAGGAAGCACAACAGCAAAGCCTGGGAGTTAACCAATGTCAACACAATATCGTGGCGAAGATACAGCATATTGTGCTACGGAAGGCGTCGTAAGGTGGTGTACGGAGTGATAAGTTCCAGCTCGAGCACTTCCCGCAGGGGCTGGGTACCTAAGGATAGAGATAAAGCACAAACATCGCCTTGCAAAGATAGAGGGTCAAGTCAACTGGAAAGTGCAGAACAGTTTATAGCCTTTTTGCCGTTTGACTCGCCCTGTCCAAAAGCCGGGTGAAAACCAGAGCCCCTCCCCTCCCAGATATGAGCAGTACTCCATACATGGGCGGTGAGACTTTGTATAGCGGACGCCACTGAGAAAAAAGGAGGAATTCTCAATCAGTCCTAAACGAACTTCAGTTATTTTGGAGGCGAATAGCAACCATTGTGATTGAGGTTTTCAAGACATTTTGTTGTTCTGTTAAGGCCAAGAATGTTTACATTGTCAACAGGAAGAGACGAGAGAACCGTCGAAGAGACAGGAAAGTAAAATGGTATTTTTGAGAAGCGAGATTTGTAAAAGTTGGTGGTTTTTTAAAGACATTGATTTCACAAGTTATTTCTATCCATCAGCGAGAATGAAATCGGAAAGATTAAGAGAGAGGCAATTCCAGAAGTAAAACTGGGGGAGTAGATTGATATGAGTTAAGAATGAAGGTCAAGTCATCGGATACGAGTGGATAAGGGTTAGAGTGCATGGTGAGAGATCATTAATGAAAAATTGGAAATAAAGTAGGAGATAAGACAGAACCCTGAGGACACCACTAATTGACAGAAAAGAAAGAAGAAAGTCATCAAACAACAGCCGATATTGAAGGCGATTTGAAAGAAAGCTAAGAATAAGTAAGCAAAGAGAGGAGAAAACCAAAGGAGGGGAGATGGAGAGCAGTTGACTGCGTGCCATACTCGTCAATGCTTTTGGATATGTTACACCCAAGTTCCCCGTAGTTCCTAGAGCGAAAAACCATAAATCGGTTGATAGGAATGTATATCGCAGTAGACTTCGTGCAGCGAGAGGCGTACTGGCGATCGGAGTGAGTTTCCAGATGAATCTAAGAAAGTGAGTTGAAAAGGGTTTCAATCTCTTAGATAGAATACAAGTGAAGGCCTATAGGGCGTAAGTTAGAAGGATCAGAGCGCCTTCTTTTTTCGGAATAGGTTGGGACATGGTGGAGAGCTTCCCACTGAGGGGACGGGAAAGTGCTAGTCTTGAGACATAGAGAGAATATAGTTGAGCTAGGGGCGAAGAGTTTAGCACCTCTTCAGTTGGAGCAATTAGCCAACACAATGATCAGCATAAATAGAGGAGGAAAGGCCAAGATTTACAGAAGTTTGTTAGAGATGAAAAGATTTGTCAGTAGGAGACAGGAAGTTAGCGCACTTTCCTTTGATGAAAGTCAGCTTTGCTCGTCGAGAGTATCCCTGCAACGATTTTCTAGCTGAATGAAAATTCGCGAGAGTGATAGGAGAACGAGAATTTTTTCCACACCCGATAGTCCCTGTCTCTAGCTGAATGGCCAGAGAATAAGCACGACCGAAGTAAGAGTTATGAGGAAAGAAGATTTAGTTTTAGAGGAATGATGAGTAAAGAAAAATTTATCTGAAGAAGGAAATGAACCTGCTCATTCCCATCCAACGATTACAGCTCCTCATTATCTTTTAATCTTTATAACATCCATATTAATCTTATTGAGGTAGCCAATTTGCTATCATTTGCAAAACTTGGAAACCTTACATTTAAGTTCCCTGGTCTATATTTTATACATGTATAGGAAGCCACTTGACTAAGATCGTTACGTCTTTGAAACAGAATATGCTCACTTCCATATCTACGTACTTTTCAAATTTTATTTGTTCTCACTGTTATTTCTGATTATCATTATTCTTTATTATTATTATTATTATTATATATTATTATTATTATTATTAATTATTATTATTTTTTATCTATTATTATTATTATTATTGCGAACTTAAGGAATCAAAATTTTGACTGCTAATAATTTTCGAGGTTGAACCCCCTGACCCTTCTGTCTACAGCCTTATATATATATTATATTATATTATCTATATCTATATATATATTATATATATTATATATATATAATATTTATATATATATATATACTATACACAAATTAATAGCCTGTATCTATCTCCACATATCGGCCTTTTATTTACTTTAAAATTGGTTTTTTTTCATTTATGGTCATTGTTCTTGGTCTTTTGTCAACGTCATCGGTGAAATTTGCTCTAATCGTCCATCGCTCATCGTCTCGGCAAAAATTTCACTAATCGTCTCACTATAAATATATATATAATATATATATATATATATATATATATATATTATATATTATATATATATATATATATATATATATATATATATATATATATATATGGTTTATAATTTTTTTGTTGCCATATTTATCGTTTCAGTAAGACTTTATGTACCAAGCTTGCCTCGCATTCGCGGAGATTTTTTTCGTCTATTCCTTACTTAAACCCAATAATACATACACACAAATATATACATCAATATATATATATATATATATACTATATATATATATAATATATATATATATATATATATATATATAATATATATATCTTATATATATATATATATATATATTATACATCACACGCCAACATATAAATAGAATCAATATGGCAATATTGCATTATTATTTAATTCACTAAACATAACGTTGATACATTTAAAATTACTACCTTCATAACATGTTTATCAATAACATAGTTATCACCTAAATTGTTACCAATATCACTATTAACTTTAAGCATTATTGCACTCAACACTGTAAATACATAAACATGTACCCCTGGTGGGGAAAAAAAAGAAACATCTGAGGGGTTCTCAGTCCTAGAAGGTGTTTGAAAAAGCCCTTATATTATATATATATATTATATATATATATATATATATTATATATTATATTATAATATAATTATATTATATATAAGTTTCACATATATATATTATTTAATATTTTTATTGTATTTATTATACCAGTGAAAATGGGCTATTTCAAACACATTCTAGGGACTGGGAACCCCCCAGGGTCGGATTAGCAGAATCGGATGCCCTAAGCAGAAAAAAATGGTTCCCCCATACGCACAAGCATAAACATGTGGGAATAATAGAAATAGACTAATAGTATTTTTTTTTTTAAACCTTTTTTCAGTATGTTTTTAAAAATTAAACTGTGTATTTTTAACATAATTAAGCCACATTGTTTTAAACAAATTGGGCTATAAATTTATGTATATATATTATTTTTGCTTGGATTTAGAACACTTTTCTTCTACATTTATCCGCTGCAAAAAAATTTATAATTTCATCAAAAGTTAATTTGCGAAGCATATCTGCTTCTATGCAGAGTAGAGAAAGCGAGTCAAGTCTATCGTCAGAAATTGTTGTTCTATTTTAATTTTTTTGTCTTTTTAACTGTGAAAAAGATAGTTCCGCAGAGCAATTCTTAATCATGTGTGAAAATTTATTTAGAAAACTATTAAATTTTGGTCATTTGATATTTTAGACCACAGTATAAATATCTCAGTATTTATGAGTCATTAAGAAAGGCTTAAAAATTGCATCATATCAATCCTCTGACTGGTCACGTGCTTTCCCCAAAGTCGATAAAAGAATTTCTTCAGTAAAAATTTTAGAACCGTGTATTCCAGTATTCCGTTAGTACTTAGTACGTACTCAGTAAACACGTATTTCAGTAGTCTGTATACCGTCTTGTATTCAGTAACTGTTCAGTAAATTTGTGACTGATTCTCAGTATTTTAATAAAAATTGTACGCAATATTAAGTACAATTGTATTAATATTGACAAACAATAAGTGTCTTAAAGTTCAGATCACGGCTTGTTACAATAATATTTACTGCCTTTACGATCATGGCTTCAATAAAACTGTTTTGAGTTTAAGTTACTCAATAAAAATTAGTTACTTTATAAGGATTAAAATGTCCTTGTTTATGAAAAGGAAACCTTTTCAAACCCTTTTGGAGTTTCCTGCCTTTCATTATAATGATAATTGCATTCCATATTATTTATTGCAAATTACTAAATGTTTATTAAGCGTTTATAGGAGGTACCTCCGAGACGCAAAGTCTCCAAACTTCTGTATCTACATCTGGAAGAAGATCATTTAAGGTAAATAAAAATTTATATTTTTAAGTATATTTAGTAAAAAGAAACTAATTAATAGACCGGTGGCGACAAGAGCCGCTACTATCAAAAATGACAATAAATTTTTGATATTTGTGAAAAGGTTTAAATACAACTAAACCGTCGTATTTTTTAAAAGGTTATATTGAAAAGCCTAAACTTTTTAACATTTTTCATCATTTCATCAAGTGAATCATCAATGAAAGTGAAAAGTTATTTACCTTTAAAAAGTGATTTGAAAATTTAATAAAAGTTAAACTTTTTTCATAACTTAAACATTTTCGAACGTTAAAACGCAGTCCTGCGCATGCGCAAAAAGATTGCGTCAGAATTAAATGAAAGGGAATTCCAATTGGTGTTGGATTGGTTTCTTCTAAATATTTTTTTATAATCAATATTTTTATTATTGGTTATTTCTTTAAAATCGATTAATATCGATAGTAATATCGTTCATTCAATAATCGATATTTTGTCAATTAAAGTAAACAGTTTTCTGAGTGCGTTTGATAGGTTCTTTGAGACTGTTTTTTAGGCTTAATTATTTTAATAATATAATTATTTGTAGTAATTAATGTTTAATAATAACAATAACACAGTGTGGTTGCGTTTCCTTTGAAAAAAAATGGTTTAATTAATGAAATTGCAAAAATAGTGTTTGTAACATAGGCAACCCTAGAGTTATTTCTCAGTTTATGCAAACAAGTTTTTGAAGGCCTAGGGTAGTTGTAGGCCTATAAATGTTTTTAATTCTCATTAGTAACCTAAATTTAAGTTAGTTTGTAAGAAATTATTTTCAATAAAATAAATTTAAGAAAAAATGAAAAATTTCAGTAATTATAAGAAAACGCGTTCGACGCAAAAGTCACATATCACATTTATCTGTAATAAAATGGGTACTTTGAAGGATAATGACTCTTTAAGCATCAATTTTTGTAAATTACAATTAACAGAGATTAATTCTTTGGTATTAAAAATAAAAGAATTAGATAATAAAATGATAGAAATTTTAATGAACCATGAAATTGAAGGTATAAATATGGAATCGGAATTAGAGAACCAGAGTGAATATCATTTTAATTTAGAACTTAAGATGAGTGGTTTTAATGATTATTATGAAAGTAAACAGGCTGCTAAAACAGAACCTACTATTTCTGATAGTTTTGTGGAAGCCTTAAATAATATTGATCACACTACTAATGTAAAATTGCCCACAATGAGCTGTGCTATTTTTGATGGGGATTTGAATAAAATTAGTTTTCAAGTTTTTTTTTAAATCAGCTTATGAATATTGTAGGAAATAACCCTAAACTTAATGACTCTGTTAAATTAATGTATCTTTAGAGCTTCTTGAGGGACTATCACTTAAGTATTGCTTCTCATTTATCAATCATACTAGAACATTATAAAGTAGCTTTAGAATTGTTAAAGGATGAATGTTTGGATATAGCTACCATTACTAATGACTTGTTTACTTCTTTAGTAGCTATTAATATAGAATCCAAATATGAAAAAGAATTTATATCCTTAAAAAAGGCATTAAATAAAATCAGGGCCATTATTTGCGATCTTAGAGTGCATAAATTGGATTTCACCATCTCAAAAAGTCCAGGCTGTTGTTTGTTGTCGCATATAATAGTAAATAAGCTACCAAAAGTGTTTTTGAAAGATCTAATAAGAAAAGTAGGTCATAACTATCCTGACATAAATGAAGTTCTTGAAAATTATCAGGATATAATAAAAGCTTTAATATGTACTAGTTCTTTCTCAAAAAGAACATTGGGTGCCAAACTCAAAAGTAAAAGTACACCTGTCACTTCTCAGAAAGAAAAAACAACAAATAATAATGCTACTAGTAAACAGCATTCTCTGGCAAATTTTCAAACCTCAGGTAATAAAGTAAAAGAGGTTGAAAAAAGGTGTAAATTATGCTCTGGTCCTCCTCATTCTTTAGGACTTTGTCCCGTGTATAACAATTTTGAAAGCAGAATTGATAGAGTTAAAGAGTTGGGGTTGTGTTTACAGTGTGCTGGCAATCATCAGCAAGCCCTGTTTTTTGGTAACAATAATAAAATGAGGTTTCCATGTAAGTGTGGAAGAAAGTCACACATTAAACCATTGTGTAGTGTTAATAATAGTGAGGTGGTAAACAAAACGAGCAATCATTGTATCACATTCCATCAAAGTTTGGAGAATGAGTATATGCCTCCTACCACTTCCTTAAACATGGTTTACAATGGTAATGAAAAAAACTTTTAGATGCTTGATTGATACAGCCTCTAGTAGATCTTATATTTCCAGAGAAGCAGCTGAAAGGTTAATCTCTAATGTAAATAATCTTCCCATAATTGAGTATGACGTTCAAACTTTCATTGGTTCTAGAGTAAAAAAGTTTCATCAAACATTAATTGGTTAGAATGTTTAAAAGAATAGTTTTCATCCCTTTCTTATAGATGATGAATTAAATATAAATTATAAAGTAGATGGCATTTCAGATGTTATTAACAATATAAAACTTAATGGTTTAAATTTTGTTGATAGTAATTTTAATAATTCCCATGTAAATAGTCATATTAAAGTAGATGTCTTAATTGGAATAGAAATGCTTGACTTGTTTCCATCCTTTCAGACTGTCCCTTTTGCAAAAGGCCATTGCATTCATATTGGTGATACTAAATTAATTCCATTAGGCAATATTTATAATATTTTAAGTGACGAACAAATTGCGCGTTTGGTTGAAACCAGAAATAGTAAAAAAGTAAATAATTTTGTTACTCAGTCAAAAGTTGAAACAAATAGTGCCATAGTTCCTATAAAGGAGGCTAAATACACAAGTGCATTTTGTGTTGGAACCATCCAAGAGTTATTTTAATCCCATTGAGCAGTTTTTAGATTCTGATATTGACAATGGATTAGAAAATTTGTTTAGCATGGAGTCCCTAGGCATCTAACAGGACGAGGACATTCTGAACACTGTAGATAAATGCCAGGTTCAATATTTTAATCAAAATATGATTTTCAAAGACAACCATTATCATGTAAGTCTTCCTTGGTATAATGATAAAATAGAGTTAGTACCTAATAATTTTAAAATATCTTTAAATATAGCTAATAGATTATTTGATAAATTAACTCAAAATAATTTAATAAATGAATACAATAAAGTCTTTGAGGGTCAATTGAATGATAAAATAATTGAAAAGTAAATATAAATTTTGATAATCCTTCAGATATTTGTAAATATAAATTCATTCTTCATCGTCCTATAATAAGACTATCAGAACAAGTAATTACTAAAATAAGACCAGTTTTTAATTGTTCCCTTAAAAGTAATAAAACTCTTCCATCTTTGAATGAGGCTGCTTACAGTGGTTACGACCTCATGAATTCACTTTTAAAGTTACTACTTGTGTTCAGAACAAATCGTACTGTTGTCATAAGCGATGTAAAACAAGCGTTTCTGATGATAAGGTTAAAAGATGAAGTGGACATGAATATTCCTGCATCCTTTCCAAATGTCCCCACCATCTGATTCTTGCGACATCTATCCTCCTCAACATAGGTGTCACTCCGACTTTCCTTCTGACTCTTTCATTCCTTATTCAATCTTTCTTAGTCTTTCCAATTATTGCTCTTAAGATCTTCATCTCCGTTGCCTGTATCCTACTTTCATGCTTTTTGGTAGTACACCATGTCTCTGCACCGTATAGCAATATAGGTGCTAACACTAATTCGTAAATACTTTTCACCTCTACACCCATATACTGGTCTTTCATCAAAGGAAACACAGCCCTTGCCGCTCTTCCAAACTTCGTTATCCTATGCGTGATCTCTGCATCACACCCTCCGTCCTCTGTATATATTCCACCCAGGTATTTAAATTCTTTAACTTTCATCAAGCTTTCTCCATTTACCGCATGATCTCACCAACCATCCTCCGCATATCTGCTCACCATCATCATTTCTGTTTTCTCAGTGTTCATTTGTAGTCCTTTTGCCCCAAGTTTTTCCGCGAACATCTCGTTATTCTTTCCATTCCTTCTCTTCTTTCACTCCACACCGCCAAATCTTCCGCATATGCCATGATGTTTCCCTCCATTTCCCCCACTCCTCTTTAATCTCCTCAATGACTTTATCAAAATAAGCTATTGAACAATAAAGGTGACAATACGCTTCCCTGTTTCACCCCCGCCCACCTCAAACCATTTTTCATTTTTATAGCCTGTTCTCACATTACACTTTGCCACTTTATAGATACTCTTCAGTGCATCACACAATCCTCTCCCCACTCCATAATTCTTTTCTAACACCCAAGATACATCCATTCACTAATTACGATTAAAGCTGATAGTTTAATAACCTTATAAAAAGCATGTTGTTGTATTTCAAATATATTTATATAAATATATATATAATATTATTATATATATTATATATATATATATATATAATATAATATAATATATATATATATATATATATATATATATATATATAATATTAGGGATGGGCCGGATATCCGGCAATTATCCGGTATGTTTTTGACCATCCGGTATCCGGCCGGATATCATTGTTATCCGCCCGGATAACCGGATAATAAGTCGTTGGAGTCTTCTTCGTTGGGGAAATATTCAAAAAATTTGAATATTATATATATATATATAATATATTATATAGTAATATATATATATATATATATATAATATTATATATATAAATATCATATATATAATACCCCATATATATTATATATATCATATATATATATATATATATATATACTTGTTTTAGACTTCCGATGTTTGCCCGGCTACCAAGCTTATATTATTTTACTTTCACCATTTCATGTTTACTTACAATACATTTTATCTGCAAATCGGTGGCGACACGTTCAATAAATTAATTCATTATAACAAGTATAAGAAAATTGTGTTTATAAAAGAAGAAAAGAATAAATTGTTGACTGGAAACCTTATCCAAAAAGTGGAGAAACGAAGAAATTGTTAATTTATTACCTTATTACCAAAAAAGTTTTAAAATACCTAATGCAAAAAAAGCGAATATAAGGTGTTGCTGCCAGAGGCACAAGATGGCCAACGTGTAAAAATTTTTGCACTATAAATTTTGGCCTCCACTGAAATTCACAATTTTTTTTGAATAGCCCTCTATATTTGCGGAATTGCGGAATAAATTGCGGAATGATATAGCATTTCGCTAACTGCAATTCCGCAACATTTTTTCAAATCTATCGCAATCGCAATTACGCAATTAATTTTGGTATTCCGCAATTGCGGGAATTGCCGGTTTTATGTGCGCCACTCTGAATATATATATATATATATATATATATATATATATATATATAATATTTATATATATATATATATATATATATATATATATATATATAATATATATATATATATATATAGGGTGTCTCGATGAGTTATGGGTGTATCACCGTACTGGATGTTTAAGTATAAAAATGTGTAAAGAATATAAGTTGATTAATTTAATTCAGTTAAGGAGGATGGGAGTATGTTACGTTAGGGTGATCTGCTTCACGCGCAATACGGAAAAACGCGCCAAACAAACATGACGAATGTCGAATATGATGATATATTTTTTATGGGGCTTCTGTGAAAATGCACATAAAAAATAAAGTGGGCTCTTTCCTCTCAACATTATTTGATACGGTTGTTCGTTTCCACGCAATGTTCCCATAAACAGCTGACGGGATCGTAGACATCATGTGCCTACAAAGCCGAAACGTGTCAATTATGAAATAATTAGGTAAAATACAATAGGCATATCCAATAGTATTTAAAAAAAATCGATACAGCAAACAAAGGAATTAAATTAAAATACACTAATGCATACCCTTTTAGATTACATTGATATGTACTATTTAGCCTAATAAATACAGCCATGTGAATGTGTACAACCAACTAACAAGCTATCATATGGAGGTTCTGGTCATAACCTACCAAATTATGGTAATAAAGTGTAGTAGTTGAAAACGTATAACTTCAGAGCTGTTGTTTCGTCAGAGCCATACATTTGGAAACATGCCACGGTGACCAGTATACGCAGTACCGAAAGCGTGAACATGTTGAGGTGTAAATTTACGAAACAGAAATGCTCACAGAGCTGCTGCAGAATATGGACAATGTTATCCACATCGACGACCGCCGAGCCACATGGATTTCTTAGAGTTTAACAGACGGTTTCAAATGTACAGGGTCGATAGTTTCAACCCCTCCTCAATACTGGACGGGCGGGTCGTGTCCGCTACATTCGAACGTCGAACTGGACGTTCTGCTATACACCATGAAAATCCAACGTCCTCATCTACGGCAGGCTAGTTCGGCTTGGGAATATCGAAGGAAACCATACGCGGATTCTCCGTGTTTGGCATACCAACATGTATCCATATTAGGCCATACATGTGTGCATGCGTTTGCATCGCTGGAGACCAAAAAAGGGCGGCTGGGATTCGCTGGCTGTCATTGATTGCCTCCTAATGGATGTACCGGACTTATTGGAAAATCTTATGGACCGATGAATCTCGCTTTACCAACAACAGTATGTATAACAGGGGGAACTTCAGACATTGGGCGGAAACAAACCCCAATTTAACATTCACTAGCCATCACTAGGGTCTCATACTCAGTCAACGTTTGGTGTGTAAACTCAATAGTAGGATTATTGGGCCTTTAGTTTCTTCGAGGGAAATTGGGACAGGACAGCTTACCTCATTTCCTGCAGGACCGTCCTTGTTACTTCCTGAGTGATAGACTTTAAGAACACAACGAGGAATATATTACTAACATGAAGAATATATTACCAACATAATGCAGCTATAGTGACGAACTACCTCGACATCGACAAGAACCTTTCCGGAAGATGGATCGGAAGATCTGTTCCATTCCATGGCCAGCGCGTTCACCCGACTTAATACAACTGGACTACTTTCTGTTGGGTGTCTCTCAAAACATACCGTGTACAACTGGGTTTAATGGACCGCAGTAACCCGCCCGATGATCTTCGCGTCGAATTAACCAACGCGATGTAGGATAATCAACCCTGCAATGAAACCTGGCGCCAGAGGGCTGAGGCATGAATTCGCGTGGATGAAGCGTCTTCGAACAACATTGTAAATACTGGTATGTACAACTTTGAAACAAACCTGACGTTCTTCTCTTTCTTGCACGTTGTGGATTAAGATTCATAGTTGTAAATCTGTTATGATTACTTATACGTTATTACATTAATGTATCGAATATTCTGAGGCTGTCTTGAAAACCATTGTTTTTCTTCAACCTTTTCACATTCACGTTATAAAAACTATTGTTGGTAACATGACTCGTTTATGGGTACATTGAGGTGGCAAACGAAGAAACCGATATCAAAAAATGGTCGAAGAGGAAAGCACACCTCATTTTAAAGTGCATTTTCACAGAAGAAAACCATTAAAAAATATATATCCACATTCGACAGTTACTCATGTTTGCATGGTGGCGTATTTTGCGCGTGCGCAGGACACCAATGCTTAACATATCCCATGCTCCTTAATGAAATTAAATAATCGAACTTCTATTTCTTACACATTTCATACTTTTAAACTCCCGTACGCGTGTGGGTGATACACCGCGATAAATAACTCGTGAGAACCCTGTATATATATATATAAATATATAATATATATATATATATATATATTATATATATATATATATATATATATATATATATATATATATATATATATAATATATATATATATATATATGACAATCTTAGGGTGTGCTAGGTGTGAGAAGAATTGATAAAGATAGGAATGAACGTATTTAGAGAGTGGTGTTGTGTGAAGAAAGGGGAAATGAGAGAATAAATGAAAGTATGTTGAGATGGTTTGCTCATATGGAAAGGATGAAATGATAGTCGGTTGGTAAGCGATGTATAGTGGCGAGGTGTGTTGGAAACCGACCGGCGGGGAGCACCGAAGAAAAAAGTGCATTTGAGTCACGGATAAAGAATGTTTGAAGGAGAGAATCTGAGTTTGTAGAGGCGAGAAGAAAAGGTGTTATAACAGGATGAATGGCGGGGGATTGTGAGGGGGTATGGTTGTGGCCCACCTGGGCCAAGGATGAACCCTTACATTGGACGATCTACCCATAGTGAGGGATCCATCGCTTGTCCCATGAAGCTTATAGGTGTGGTTTTCTGACTGCGATGGGTTCCCACTAATTAATGCGTACTGAGGGCGGCGTAAGCTGGGCTCTTTTCGACTTCTGTCGTTCATGTTTTCTACTGCTTTCATTTTCCGAATGGCCCGTCGCGCACCTACTCCCATTCTTGGGAAAATATAGAAGATGAAGAAGAAGAAGAAGAATATATATATTATATATATATATATATAATATATACTATATATATATATATATATATATATATATATATATATTATTATATATAATAATATATATATATATTATATATATAAATATATATATATATATATATATTATAAAGAAACAAACTTAAGTTAAAACCACTTAAGAAATAAACAGGAAATTAAATTTCTTTAAAAATTAAGAGTTTACGTTTCAGAGACATTAACGCAGTACTCCTCCTCAGAACTAACAATGAAATTAAATTTAATTGTAACAAAATTATAAAAACTAAAAATAAAAAAGTAAAATTTATACAAGTAAAAGAACAAAAAGGCGACAAAAAATTTGATTCACTTTCTTATGATGTTAAGAATTTAGTTTTTAGATTAGGTATCTTCTTGTAATTGATCAAAATTAAAAAATCCTCAGATATAATAATTACACTTTAATTTTTTAAAGAAAATTTTAATTCCCTTTTTATTTCTTAGTGGTTTTAAATTACTTTGTTCTTAACATTAATAGAGTTTATGTTGAAGTAAAAACTTTTTAATTTTATTTGTTATATATTATATATATATATATATTATATATATATATATTATATATATATATATATATATATATAGTATATTATATTATATATATATATATATATTATATTAATATATATATATATATATATAATATATATATATATATATATATATATATTATATATAACCGGGTAAAGTTATAGCACGGACTCCACAGTATTTTCTGAAAATTCTGTCCAAAATCAATATATTCAATATATATATAGATATAATAATAAAGATAAAATAAAATGTAATAATTATATAATTAATTTATTTATTATAACAATATAAATTTTTATGTACATAATATTAACGAAATATAGGCCTGATATATACATATCGATATATTGATTTTGGACTTAGAATTTTTCAGAAAATATGTGGTCTTTGACTATACCTCTTACCATATACGGTATATATATAAAGATGCCGGATATCCGAGTATCAACAATTCCAGCCGATATCGGTATCCGGCAAATTCACTATCCGGCCATCCCTAATTATATATATATATATATATATTATATATATATATATATATATATAGTATATAATATATATATATATATATATATTATATATATATATATATATAATATATATATATAATATATATTATATATAATATATATATATATATATATATATATATATATATATATATATAATTTTTTTTTCAAAAGGATATCAAAGTCACAAAAGAAATTTTTAAACAATTTTTAATTAAAGTAACTTTTGATATTCAAAATTCACATTAAAGAAAAGCGTAAAATAGGAAAACAAACAATATAGATTCTTTAATAAATATAAGAAGCATAAATATTTTTAACAGATATATTAAATAAACTCCTATACTTGGCAATTGATAAAAATTATTAAAATTATATGACAATAAAAGTGGGATAAAAATGTTAAAATATTCTTATTCGATTGAGCAAATTTTGTTAAGAAAATCTTAAAAAATTTAGACATTCTAGATTCTATAAGATTTCTTATGAGAATTTTTTTTCTTTCTTGACAAATCGAATAAGATTTAATTAAATAACTATACTCTTCAAATAAGATCAAGAGAATGATTTGATGCTATCATTAAACTACCTAAAGAGAAAGAACTTGACTGAAAATTGCCATCTTCTCCTACAGGAGCTGAAAGATCGCAAGACCAAATCTCTTTTTCAGCTGATTGTAAGTCATCTAATGATTCATCTATATCAACATTTTTTACTTCGGCTATCTCACACATCACAGACTCCTGAGTTATTGTTTCCTCCACATTTACTTCAGAATTTCCACTTTCACAAGATTCTGCCGTTACTTTCGTGTCGACAATGATCTTCTCTGAATTTTCGGTGACCCTGGATTGACATTTGCTTCCTACTGCTTCACATTCTTCTTCTGGGCTCGTTTTCGCGGACGCAGAATCGCACTTACATTTAGTTTTTTTCCTGTCGGGGGAGCCTAAAGATAACCTGTCAAGAGATGCTGTTGAGGAAGCCTCTAGTCGATGTTTTGATTTTCCCTGAAGATACGGCAACGACGATTTCGTTTTACATTAAAAAATAGAACTACACAGACAAGGGCTCAAATGTGGAGGCAAGAAATGAAACAGAGAGTGTGAAATGAGGAATAAAAGAAGAGGCAGCAAAGATAGAGGCGGAAGAAATGATGGAAGATGTGAGGGCAAAAGTAGGATGATTTTTAGACTACCAAAAACGTATAGAGGATCAAAGAGGAAAGCGTGCAATATCTAGGATAAGCATTGTGAATTTTTGGTGAGATCAACAAACAAAAAACTGGAGATGGACGGAATACTTCAGAGAACTTTTATATGTTAATGAATAGGTGGAGGATGGGGAGAGAATAGATAGTTGAAAGAGGGGAGGATGAAGAGGGGGAGGAGATCAAAGAGCAATAAAGATGGGGAAGATGGGATACCCATAGAACTAATAAAGGAGATCAGAAGAGTAATGAAGATGGGGAAGATGGGATACCCATAGAACTATAGGGTAATATTCTTGTTGGACCACTTTTCAAAAAAATACGAGAGAATACTAGAAAGAAGGCTGAGAATGGTAGTAGAGCCCAGACTGAGCGAAGAATATCACTGATATAGAAAGAACAGAAGCACGACGGGTCTCTTGTTTGCCTTGAGAATTACGTTAGAAAAAGTATGGGAATATATAGCTTTCATAGATCTATTCCTAGTTCGAAGGAAACGCGTTTTAATTCAGTGCCTAGGGAGGGACTGTGGAGAGTGCTAGAGACGAGAGAGAAGATGAGAGAGAAGAGAGAGCAGAGAGGAGAGAGTGAGAAGAGAAGAGAGAGCAGAGACGAGATG
>JABUQX010002731.1:0-25000 GCA_015478945.1 Trachelipus rathkii | reverse complement strand
ATCGAGCCCACCATATGTAGTTATACAAGTTCGTAATAAGCTTTAATACGGCTGATTTCCAAATATTAATTGGATTATTACAATGTAAAAAGTGCGTTAACTGTTCGAGAAATAAATTAATCAATTTTTAAAACAAGATTTAACATAAATAAAAATGATTTTATAAAAATTTAAAATATAATCAGAACTTTTAGAATCAATAGTCCAGTTACACAATGAAATTTGTATTCAGAATACATAGAAGTAAGCTGAGCAAATATAAAATTAAAAAAAAAAAATAAAAAAAAATCAAACACTGAGAACCCAAGCGATGAAAACAAAAAAGGGCCATATAATAGATATATAAAATATTATATAACTATATAAATATAATAATATAATAATATATATAATATATATAATTATATATCATTAATAAGTATAATAATAATATATATATATAATAAATAAGAATATATATTATACTATAATTAGTATATATAATATATATATATATAAAAATATATATAATTACTATAATATAGGAGTGTGCAAGAAGCCAACTCCCGTCCCCAGTCGTGCACCCAGAGGCAACAGGACACCAGAGGTGTCCTCGGGTAAAGGAGATAGGGCTAGGGAAGGATAGAGCCTAGCAAGACCACTATCACCGAAATATAAAACTGCTTGCAGAACTCAAGGGCCGATCCTCGGAAGCCGGACAGAAACGTTTAGACGACGACATAGGCGAATTACGGAATAGGTAAATTGAAATCATTTAGAGAATGTTATAAATATGCTTATTAAATAAGTGAGGTAACCTACTCACTGTTAAAGAGGAGGAGATAAAATATATCATGAAAGAGAGGAAGATAGATTAGTTGGGGATGGCGGAGATGAGAGTGAGGGGTTGTGAGGAGGGTAAAGAAATAGGAGAAGGATTTGTTCTGATGTATAGTAGGGTGAGAGAAGGAATAAGATAGCATGGTGTCGGAATTATAGTGGGACCAAAGCTGTCACCATGTATACAGAGAGATAAAAAATTATAAATGAGAGGTTGATGAATGCTGCGTATGAAAGATAGGCCGGAAGTAAATATAGAAAAAATATACCAGATATATGCCACACCACAACAGAGGCACTAGAGGAGGAAAAAAACTAGAATTTAAGGAATTGATGGAGGAAAAGACGGGTGGGGTTGAAGGAGGAGGGGGAGAGGTGCTTGTTGAATGGAGATTTCAACGCTAGAGTAGGAAGAGAAGAGGATGGAGAGAGTATTGGAGAACCATTTGGAGAGGATACAAGACACATGGAGGGAGAGGCGTTGATTGATATTTGTGTGGAAAACGACCTAAAATAAATGTACACGTTTTCAAGCACAGAGAGTCTCACATCTTTACAAGGTATATAGATGGAAACAGGTAACGCAACAATTCGATCAAATCGTGATACTTACATGATAGATAACTCGATTAAAAAGGATGAGTTAGAATGCTAATAAGGTATTCCGGGAGTGTCCTTTAGATGCGGATCATAGAATTTGGATGTGCGACATAGAGATAAAGGGAGGGCAGCGAGCTAAATGAGCAGAAGGTTCATTGAATCAGAAGGGAAGGAGAAGTTAGGAAAGAACAAAGAAACGATACGAAATTTTTGAACGTGAAAATGCAGAAACCCTTAAGGAATTATATATAAAAACGATGAAATTAATGTAAATAATAATAAAGAAGTGGCAGAGAAAACTTTTGGGAAAAGAATGGTAGGAGGTACTAGGAAGAGGCATACACCTTGTATCGATGAAGTGAAAAAAAAAATTAAAAGTAAAAACAGAAAATGAGGTATCTGAAAAAGAACAAGCCGCAGCAAGGGAGTATATATATATATATGTTATAGAGAAACTATGGTGTGGATAACTAAATATGAGGATAATAATTTATTTGATAATAACATCACTAGTGGGCGAAGGGAAAAGAAAAAGAATTTAAGATGGCGAAGGCGTATTAGAAAAGACCAAAAACCGTAACTAAAATAATAAAGAAAGAACGAGAGATTCTCTCCTGTAGAGACCGGAAGAAAGAAATGATAAGTAAATGGACGTAATACTATGAAGATCATGCTAATGTAGAATAACAGAGTAACGAAGAGGAAGAAGCTGAATAGATCAAGACGAGGGAGAGGAAAGAGGAGGAGGAAGGCGAGAGAAGATAACGGTAAGAAAGACTATGAGGAGGCATATTAAAAGGATGAAGAAGAGGTAAAGCTCCCAGGAGAGGATCTGAGTGGTGTACGAGATAGTGGTGGAGCGAAGGAAAGGAGCTGAGCGGAGGGAGAATACCATCAGTTTGATGAACAAGTAATTGGAGGAGGGAAAAGGGCGGAAAGGTAGGGGGCAAAAGCAAATAAATACCATATAATAAATGCGTAAAAGGAGATGCGAGGAAGCTGTAGCTAATTATAAGATTCACTGATGGACCATCTGAGCTAAAATATACCGAAAGATATGGAGAGGAGGCTGCAGAGAGAACCGGTAGAACGAGACTCGGGAAGATAAAAAGTACGGGCATATAGAAGAGGAAGAGCAAACGCACGACCTCTTATTCACACTAAGAATGTTCTCGGAGAAGATGCTGGAATATGCAAGAGATTCTTTGTAGCCTTCATCGAACCTGCAAAGGCAGTTCGATTCGGTGCCAAAGAAAAGCTCTGGAGAGCCTATGGAGAGAATTGGAAGTGAAGGGTTAAGATAAAAGAAAGGCAATAGAACAGTATGATATGAGAAATGCAGTTGTTAATGTTAGGAACTGACGTGCGAGAACGATAGATGGTTTGAGTGGTGAAAACAGGAGTGAAGCAGGGGAGTGTTATCTCCACTTGACTGTTAATATAAATATATTGTAGACGTCAGGTGATAAGGAAAGGAGAGGAGAGATGGAAGAATTTGAAGGGGACATCAATGGCATATGTCGAACGATCTGGCATGTGTGGGAGCAGAGAAGAGGAGGAGGACGATTCGAGAGGTGGTGGAGGTTTACGGAGGAGTTGGAAGGAGCAGGGGATGAGAATGAACGTACAGAAGAACAGAGATATTAACAATAACAGAGAGGAAGATAGAGGGGAAATGAGAAGATATGGTGAGCAGAGGGGAGGAGGTGAAGGCTGTAAATACCTGCAATTAATTCGGAGGATGTTTTTTAAGCAGAAGGGGAGGAAGTGAGGAGAGATTACGCGAACGAATGGAAAAGTATGGAATTAGTATGAAAAGCCGGGTATATCACGAGGATGAAAGATAAAAAACATTCAAAATAGAGGTTAAAAAAAGTGATTTTTAACAGAATACTGACTCCGAACGCTGACATGTACAGGAGCGGAAACATGGAACAACAACAAGAAGAGAGGAAGAGTAGAATACAAGTGGCGGAAATGAGAGGGTATTAAGAACTAAGATTTGGAAAGAGTAGGAGAGACAGGATAAGGAATGAGTAATTAGAGAAGATATAGGGTGAGAAGAATGATAACTGAGATGGATGGGGGGAGATTAGAATGGTGTGGGGAACTAGAGAGGATGATGGAGCAGAGACAAGAAGCCGAAAAGAAGATGGGACATGGACAACCAGAGCGGCAGAAGACCAAGTGAGGAAGCACCGAAAGAAGAGATGCGGAGATCGGTGGAGGACTCCTGGAAAAGACTGTCTCAGACTACCAACAATGAGAGTGCTAAAGAGAAGAGGATAGTGCAGCAGGGAGATGTCTGGAGAAACACGCATGGCGCGTCGACTGACAGGGATGAAAATCCGTTACCTGGCGAGAAGGGAAAGAAGAAAAAGAAGAAAATAATATAGGAAGCTGTCCCTTAGTTGAAAAGGTGAGAATTCAACCCCGCAATATAATATCGTCAGATCAGCTACGCACGAACAAATAAATCGATTTTTTTCGATATATCGATATGCAATAGTGCGACAAGTTGCCAATAACAGATTTTTTTTAACTAAGAAACCAAGTATTATAGCGCAAGATGGACAAGAGTCAGGGTTCTTCCCGGCACGTCTCAGAACGGCCGGGACACGGGGACTTCAGGTCCCACCCTCTGTCCCTCCGCGGCTCCTATGAGCACCTCCTTGAAACTAAATATATAATATAAAAAAATGTATTTTTTAAAAAATTGCCTCATAAAAATACATGACAAAAAAGCAACATTGTGGAAACTCTCAGCTATCTTACTATTGGAGTTTCAAGGCTCAATCCACGTGACATCGCTGAATGGCTGCACAAGCAGAGTTCTGCGATTTTTCGATCAAATGCCACTTTGATGATAACTTCACTTTTTAAGAGACTAAGATCAATAATACTATTAATAAATAAAAATATAGTCCTATATATATATTATAGATAATAATATATATATATATATCACTATATACATAAAATACTATATATATCTATATATCCATATATATATATATACTAAATATATATATATATACGTAAATCTACATATATATATATTTAGGTCAGCATCCCGAAAGTACACATGCATGTAACTAAAAAACTATACAGCTACAGGAAAATTAAATATCAATTTTTAATTAATATCAGAGACATTCATTGCATTGCAAATATAACAAAAAAAAATAAAAAGACGCTTTTAAAAACTTAAATTAAAATGTTGAAATACTCTGTTACAAAATTACACGTAATTAGCAGAATACGAAGGAAGCTCGAAGACCCGAGGGATGACGCGACAAAAATTGCCGAATGAAGGATTATATTTCTTTTAAACTAAGAAAAAAATGGCTCCACCATTTGAGATTGGAATTCCGCATAGATCCTTTGTTCTAATTCGGGGAACGACAGAACAGGGGGACGCTGGTTCCCTCACTCGGCGTCGCCCAACCCCACTAAAAAGGAAAAAAAGAAAATAACATCTCTCACAGACGCAAAATAAACACAAAACACTATTTTGGCAACTCTGGCTCCAGTATCATACCGCAGGAATGGAAGGATTGATCAGATCAGTACGCTTGGCCAGATCTGAACTACTACTAATATATAAGTGCTCCTGATTAATAAATATTAGAAGAAAATTATTGCGAGTGTCACTTCAGTACAATTTTAAAGAAGAAGAAACATGGATTTTAAATTTCAGTAACTGTGAGTTTTAAAGACCATGCATGTGTTTTTTTCAGGCATTCTCGGACCTGACCATTCCTATATATAATATATATTATATATAATATAATATATATATATATTTATATTAATATATACTAATAATATAATATAATACTGCAGCATAATATATGTAATACTATATAATTAATATATAATATAATATATATATACATATAAATAAATGATATAGGCCACCGTACGGATAAGCCGTACAATATACTATCTTATAAGAAATATTAATGCTTACAAGACTTAAAAACGGAAATAATGGGGTGGGAATGCTGTCCAGAAATGTAAAAAAAAAAAAAAAAAAGTAAAAAGAAATAAAAATATTATATCTTCAAAATGTTTATAATTCTTCAGCCGAAAGCAAACTACATTTATGGAATCCTCGTAAAATTATAGTTCACATAGGAAAATCTAAAAAAATGAAAAAAGAATTTTGCTTTATACGGCACACCTAGGGAGGCTAAACGAACCGACGAAGGGAACATAGAGGGATGTATTCCATAACCCGTAGGGAAGGCGGCGGAGGAACCCCCGCGACACCCATACATACCAAAGAAGCGTGGGTTCCGGAGACCCTCACCGGAGGGGGGGAAATAATGCAATGTAGGGGGCTCGAGAAAAGGCCGAGAGACCCCGACCTTTGCATCTGGAGCAGGATATACCCTTTGTTTATTCTTTAGTTTAAAAAAAAAAAAAAATAATGGAAAGTCTATTATTTAACGAGAAACGCAATAAAGGTCTCTAAAATAGCTCCTAATAGATTTTCTGTAATTATCACAACTATTTTCTTATCTTTCTTATTATTATTTTTTACATTTCCTATCTCACAAATTTTACGAGGTATTACCAAAAAATGTATATACCTTTTCGCTGTTAAGCATTGTAGTTTTGAGATTAATGATAATATATTTATTTATATTATTTTATTTAATATATCATCTTTCTCGGCAGCAATTTGGACCAGCATTCACAGCCAATGATATTCCGTACTGTCAGCATTTAATAGTTTTTAAGTATATATTCTATAGCCCGACCGAAATTTCATCATCTCTTTCATATATAAGAAAAGACATATATATAATATAAATATATATATATAAATATATATATAAATATATATAATATATATAATATAAATATAATAACTATATATATATATATAAAATAGTATACTTACATATATAATATATTAATATATACAATTAATAATTTAATATATATTATATACAATAAATATATATCATATAAAACGGTATATAATAATATATAATAAACATAGATATAAGTAAATAATATACTAATACATACACATAACACAATATAATAACTTAATAAATTAATTTATATAAACAATAAATACCTTCAACTACACTATTTGTGTATAACATGATATAATAATTAAATAATTACAATATTATAAAGCAAAATCAACCTGAATAAGTGAACTCACCAAAGCGTTGATTTGGGCTATTAACTTTAAAATTTCGAGACACGATAACGGCTAGGTGTTTTTTATTATGTGTGTTCCCTGATGTATTGTAGTATCATGAGGATTAGTTGATATTTTGCCCATGCCACGGGATATACAAAGATTTGTAGGATTGATAATTCCTCACAATCGTTCCCACACTCGTATCGACCAGATGAGTTGAGCACACAAGTAGCTACCACATAAATAAGGAAAAATCTGAGCAGCCCATCACACTGAAATTATAAACAACGAAGAGTGCAGGAAAATGTCCATGCAGTTATGTTTCCTATGTGATTATAAGATACTATAGGATTGTATTATATAGACGTGAAAATCAGGTTGCTTTAATTTTGTGGAAATGTATTATTTAAAATTAATTGAATTTTCCTTTTATAGTTTTTGACTTAGAAATATCATAATAGTGGAAATTTAATGTAATAAAAGTTTCCTCTCACTGTTAAGGCTATGTGTATTTTAGAAGTTCAATAAATTGTAGTTGACGAAACATATATTATTGCGCTATTATTAAGCCAACAGGAATAAAATTTAGGTGGTTGAAAAAATTAATTGTTAAAGAAATTATTGTATCTAGAAAAACATATCGGAGATAAGTTATAAGCAGAGGTGGGGCACGATCCGTTATTCCGTTACTCCGTTACTAACGGGACTAGTTTTTTCAAAGTAACGAGGAGTAACGGACTCGTTACTTATTCTTTCATGAAATTTAGAGAATAAGTTCGTTATTATTTCATCCGTATACTTTATAGTCCGTTACATTTTATTCGCTTCTATGAATTTGTAGCCAATGACCACCAGATCAAGCTAAAAACATCCTTTATAAATAATAATATAATAATATATATCATAATAATAATATAATATATATACTAGTATATATAGTAATAATATATATATATATATATTAATATAATATATATACATATAATATATATCATATATAATATATATATATATAATATATATATAAGTTATATATATAATATATAAATAATATATATATATATATATATAATATATAATAATCATCAATATATGTAATATATATATATATACTATAAGGAAATATATATATATTAATCATATATATATATAATAATAATATAATATATAATATAATGATATAATATATATATATAATATATATTTAATATATAATATATATATATAATAATAATATTGATATATAAAGGAAATAATGGAAAATTGGCACATAGAATAAATAAAATAGGAAGATGTGCTTTCGAACTGATGAAGATAGGAAAATGTGACTAGAGGTGGTCTAAAGATGAAGTTGAGGAGTGAAATTGGATATTAGTAAATGCAAATACTCCAATAAATGAAAGCACAGAATTCGTAAGGAAAGTATTTTGGGATGAGATCATTAGAAAAGGAGGTAATGTGTAGAGCAGGAAAGTGGAAGATGATAAATCTGCAGGTATAGAGATTACTGGTGAATGATTAAGAACGGAGGCGAGACCCGATAGATTGGATTTGAAGTGTGTAACAAAATGTTTAATGAAGAGCTAAGTTCCGAGGAGATTGAACGAGAGCAAGTAATAGTACCTTATATAAGGGTAACTGTAGGGAAATTATAGGGAAATAGTTTATAAGCTGAGCTAGGAGATATTATACATTCATATTTTGGATCGGAAAGATGCGTCGAGAATGAGGCTGAAGAGACTATGTGAAGAACATCGGTGCTATTAGAAGTGAGCGAGAATGGGGTGTCAATCATACATTGAAAAAAACGACCGTTTTGAAAAAAATGAGAGAGAAGAACAATTTGATTTAGTTTTTTTTCTGTATTTGCAACAATAAGACGACGTATGAAATGATTAATACGAAGCTCTATGGCAGGTGTTATTGATATATGTTATTATGGAAGCTTCTGAATGGAATCAAAAGTATATATCGAACGTAGTAAGCGTAAGTGTTAGAATATAATGGAGTTGAAGTGATTGTCTTATAATATTTAATATGCGGGAGTGAGCAAGGATGTGCATGATCGTTCTTGTTATTCAATCTTGTATAGGATGGGTCTACTAAGAAGAGAATTAGAGGTGGGATGGCAAGGAGATGGTGTTAGAATTCAGGGTGTGGTCGTAAAATAAATCTTTCGACTCCGACTCCACCCTCTTATCAATTACCACACCGACTCCGACTCACTCATACTCAAAATTACACGGACTCCCCGACACGCGACTCCAGACTCACGATCCCACAAATCTCGGTTAAATGATGGAGAATGCAAGAGATGAAGGTACCCTACTTCATATATGCGGAATGATTTGAGAGTGATTTAAGAGTGAAATCTGAGAGATTTGAGAGATTGTAAACCAGATTTGAACTTTGTGGCGTTAAATGAAGATGTTTGAAGTAAGCCATCAGATAAAAGTGAAGCGTTATGTTGTGGTAGATGACAGTCCTGTGTTGAATTATGTTAGATCAGTGAGCATCTGGAAACAAGTTATCTGGGTTAAATATTTAGAATTATATCGTGATATAAAAGGAACGGATTGATGCAGAAGTGTAAGTTAGGAAAGTATAAGTGAATGCAGGAAGGTGGCTAGGTGCAATACTAAATCGTTGATTGGATAGCAAAGGCGAACAAGCCTTGAGGACAGGCTGAAAGAAGCTAGGGTCTTACAATGAGGGTGGTGTTTTTTTAATAATAATGAATAAATGGTGAATAACTTGAGTTAACACCATGGCCGAAAATTGCACTAAGATCTGCTCTTAATGCCAGGTAATTCAAACACAACTAAAGTAACGAGACAAAAAAACAAACTTATTATACAACACTCGAATGAAACATTTAAAACGGAAAAAAAACAACAATATAAAAACAAAAAATCAAACGAAATAAACCAGACACAACAACTACTTTTTAAATCACGAAAAAAGTAAACGGACAACAAAAGTCAACGATAACGGTAACTAACTTTTTATTGACAAAGTAAATTCCTGAGGTAGGAGAGTTGGCAATCTGGTGTAGGCCCTATGAATAAAGGCTTCATTTCGTTTTATCTGCCTTCATGCTCAAGTCAAAATTTATTTTTTAAAATTAAATCTAAACATATTCGAAAAAAAGATTCTGCAAAAGAAGAATATTAGGTAGAACCGAGATAAATGACTTTTTATTTATTATTCAATTACATAACGAAATCGTGAAATAAATTAATAAAATACAAGAAATAAAATACATTAATGTAAAGATTAGCTTAACAACTTTCATAGTATTAGATAAATTTAAACATATAAAAATACGGATCTATATATTTTAATGATGTGAAAAATCGTATTGATTATGTTAGGTTTAGTTAAGTTAGGCTAGCCTCACAGTTTCACTTATAAAACCATTATTAAGGAAACTTTGTTCGCCAATTCATGCTATCAAAGATATATGATCCATATAATAGCCCAGTCAAAAAACAGAACAACAATGACAACACTCAAACTTTAGAAATAACAATATCAGGGTAAAGTAATATTATATAACCCTACTAAAATAGAAGCAACATAACCAGCAAGAGAGCAAGATTATAATCACAAAATCAAAAACAACGAAAAAAATTCCCCAGAGCATTACCCCAAGACCCACCAAAAGGACTAAAAATGACAAATTACGGAACAATGACCTATGTACACTCCGTTATACTAAAAATGATTGGAATTCAATTTCAATTATTGTGTGTCTTTGTTATTAAAAGTGGGCTACAATATTATTGTATCTTCCTACGAATTTACGCTAACCTAATAAAATTAAATTTGAAACAAATTAAAGTAAGGAAGTGGAAAAGTAGATTTTAATCTAATTGAAACTTTTGATTTTGCCGCTATATTTCTATTACGTGAATCATATTATATGAAAAACAACAATTCCAAGATACAAAGTATAAACGAAATACAAAACCTTTGTCGTTGCATAATCTAAACTGATATACAATTGAATATTTATATTTAATCTGCGAGGATAAACGCTGTGGAAGTATGAGGATAGGGGAGAAGCAAGAGGGATTCGAGCAAAGATAGCATTAGAGTGATTGCATTCACTACTCGACACCTCCGTACTAAATTGAAAAATAACTAATACTTGTCATTGTCATAGAAAAGTTGAGGACTGGTTGGAAAAGAAATAGCTTGATAACTCTTAATACTACTATAATATTCGTGGTTATGATTTTATACATGAATCAAGAAAACATTTAATAACGTCGCTCTTAAGCTTACAGGTAAATACGAGTGTTCAAAAATTTAAAACGTGCCGTTAAACTATTTGAATATAATATAATAATGTAAAATATAAATAACATTAAAATCTATTATAATAATATATATAATATAAATATATATAAATAATAAAATATTAATATATATAAATATAAATATAAATAATATATATATAAAGATATATAATGAATTATATATATAAAATATATTAAGTATATATATATAAAATAAAACAAATATAATTATATATTTTCACTATTAATCATTTTTTTTTCACTTAAAATTGTTTCAGTGATACGAAGTTTCTTTTTATAAAAAATACAAACAGAATACAAGTATAGGTGTGAATATTTGTAGAAACTGTATAGAGCCGGTGAACACAGTAAATATAGAATGAAAAGGAATAAAAATCGAATAATATCTCAAGCAAGTTTTACAAAAAGCATAAATTGAGGAATTTTAATAAAGTAATTAAAAGGAGAAAGAAAGACACCTTACTGTCACAAATTAGTGACAGAGCCAAAAAATTCAACGTCCATTCACAGTACTTACGGCTGCCTATAAAATACAAAAGTAAACATGTAGAACACCGCTCATTTCAACGTTACTGTGTTGAGGAGTCAAGAAGGGAAAGTTCGCCAACTATTAAGATATGATTGTAATTAATCTGGCCGACTTGCGGAAAACCAGCTATTGGAGTTTATGATTCAGAGTGTCCACAACACCGCAGGAAACCTGTTCACCTTGTCTCTACATTAGAAATCAGAGAAAATAAAATAGCAATAGACAACACTCGAACCTGCAGCACACTCTAACATACAATAGAGAATACTCAAATATATAAATATAGAACTGAGAACAATCGAATATACAATAGAGAACACTCGAACCTACAACAGGGAACACTCTCAAACATACAATAGAGAACACTCTCGAATATACAATAGAGAACACCGGAACCTACATCAAAAAGCACTCTCGAACATACAATACATACAATAGAAAACAGTCAAATTTACAAATATACAACAGAGAACACTCTCGAAAATACAATAGCGGGCACCCGAACCTACAGCAAAGAGCATTCTCAAACATACAATAGAGAACACTCTCCCTTACAACAAAAAACACTCTCGAACATACAATAGAGAACACTGAAACCTACAACTGAGAACACGTTCGAATATACAATAGAAAACACTCGAATGTACAAAAATGCAACTGAAAACACTCTGGAATATACAATAGAGAACACTCCAACCTACAACAGAGAATTCTCTCAAATACACAATAGGGAGTTGTCGAATACACAAATATAGTACAGAGAACACTATAAAACCTAACAATAAGATTTACATTTATTTCATAAAAGAACGTCAATTTAAGACACCTTATCGAACTAATATCGCAATATTCGCATTATTTCCGTGCCTGTGGTATCGGAATCGGAGTCGTATACGTTGATTTCTTAAATCCTTTTGGTTTTATATACGAAATACCCTTATAATAACTCTATGTGTAAGAGATTTTTACCAAATAATTTTCAAATGTTGAGATCTTCAAGGTACACAAATCGTGTTATATTTCTGTGAATTTGAATATCCAAACTTATTTAGACAAAAAGCGTAATTTTTAGGAGTCGTATACGTTGATTTCTTAAATCCTTTTGGTTTCCAACTAATGAAGTACATAGTTTGGTATAGTAAAAAAAGCCAGCATATCGTGCAGTTGCAAAACTTTTAAATAAAAAAAAAAAATCAAAGGAACACATCATTGAGCAATTGCTGAAAAATTCGCTCTTGTGATTTTTTGAAGAATATTATCGCATTGCAACAAAACATCTGTACTCAGATTGCGGGAAAGTACCGGTTACTGATCGAATTTAAGATATGTATACATAGTTTAATCCAATAAGGGTTGCTAACATTTAGGAAAAATCCTTTTACTTTTAAGAGTTCTAATTTGCAATTGTGAAAGTTTAAGCAAGAAAAGCGTAATTTTAGAAGTTGAATTTTTTAATTTAAAACACCTCTTTCACTAACCTCCTGAATTATTTTTGATTATAAAAACTAATAAATAATTGATATTTTATTTATCTATAAAATCAAGTTAATTTAAGAAATATTTTGTTGAGAATTAATTAAATTCTTTACTTTTTTCTAAACTATTATTGAAATTGGGTTTTAGAACACGATGAATATATTGAAAACTCTATTATTATTAAATTGAAAAGCTATGGATTAAATATGATGTTAAATAACTCAATTTTTAAGATAATTAATTAAATTATAATTTTCAAATGTTATGAAAACATGTTAAATCAGTTGTCTTTTTAAGAGTTCTATATATTGTTATTATAGTGAAAAGTAATTTTAAGAAATAAAGCGTAATTTTAGAAGTTAAAATTTTTTTATTTAAAAAACATGTTGTTTATACAACTATTGAAATATTTTGAGTATTTATAATTGCAAGATGAGATAGAAATAAAAAATATTTGGAAATTTCACTTTTGAAAAAAACGTCAATTTTAAGACACGTAAACTCTAAAAAAAAACTAATTAAAAATATGACATAAAAAATTACACGTTTCTGCTTACCTTTAGTGCCAGTCTGACTTCCAGAAAAAAAAATTAACCACAGTATCTTTTCAAGTAGCACAATTAATTCATTTAAACCGCGCTTAATCATAAAACTCTAATAATTGTTAAACGATAATTTTTTACCAAATATCTCTCTCAGAAGTGTTGATATAATATTTATTGGAAAATCGTAATGGAATAGAAAATTTAAGTGGATAATTAAATTCAAGTCAAGTATAAGTTATACTATTATAATTTTATTATTATTATAGTAAAACATTGGAAATTCTAATCTTCAATATGCACATCATCAACCTCGCTAAGCAATATATGGCACTATTCTATCTCATATCAACACAAATTTTATCGATGTAAATTCCCTAATACTGATAACAAACCAAGTTGCTCTCCTTCTTTTATTTCAACCTATGTTAGCTCATCACTAAATGAGATGACAAGATTTTATACATCACACACAGCAGTTTTCGTCATTTTCTATAGCCCTTCCTGTATGAAATTAACAATCAACTTATCTCGTTCACTCCTTCAATATAGGATTTCCAAAACATAACATATACTATTATTTAATCTTATACTCCATTACCCTAATTAGTCTTGAAGAGGATCTTATCAAACTGGTACCCTTCTTCCAGGTACCTTCCGGGGACTTATGCTCTGGTCTTCAAAATCTTGTCTATCATTTTCTATCGTGAGCCTTCTAATCCATCACATTCTCTCTCAATGTTGTCTCTATTCTGTCTTTTTGCATGCTATTATCTCTATCTACTCTCTCAATTTCTCTCAACGTACAGCCAGATACAAAGTCTTCAGCGTTTAGCGTTCTGTTTTACTTTTAAGGAAAGAGGTTATGGTACGTCTTAAGATGGTTTGGAATAAGGATGCGCGGTAGGAGCACCAGTCTTCTATACAGACACTACCAACCTATCTTTTTAATCATATATACCTTTATAACAGAAATACGATTAATGCGTAAATTTTTCTTCTTTCCCGGACCTGGAAATCACCGATATATGTCATGGTAAGAAGATTTACAATCTTAAATTTTTAAAAACATAGGTTTTTATTTTTACATAATTAATGAAAATATTTAGGGGTTAATAGATTCTATGAGGATGATTAAATAGGTTAAATAAGAGGAGTTGTATATAGTTAAAATAATAAAAGCGCTCATATTTTAAGATAGACATACCTAACGTCAAATATAATAAATTATATAATCAATTCTCTCCTGTACTTATATATATTATACTTAATCATGCTCTACTTTGATATAAATATTGCATTTCATATATATATATAAATATACTATATTAATAATATATATATTAAGAAAATTAATTATGATTAAAATAAATAGAAAAAAAGAGATTACTTCTATAGTTAAAAAATTGTAAATTACTTTAGCATTAGATACATCTAATACTTACATAAATATTTTTTTATATAAGTTGTTTAAATTTAAAAAAAATAGGATTAAAAATAAGTCGAGTACTTATTATTATATTCTGTTTTAATTTAACTATGAGATATAATGATCGAATCAATAAATTATTCGATTTTCTTGATTTTTTATAGTTAAATGTTTATTTAACTGTCAACGGAAATGATTTATCTAGTATTATAAAATGACATCCTAGTAAAAGTAGATTTGTTTCCATTTTGCTTTAGATTTCTATGTCTATATTATACGCGATAATACATTTATGAAGCTACGCTATACTTAAATATATATATATATATAGTTAATATAATGATAATATGATTATTATGATTATAATAAACAGGTTGTTAGATATAAGTAGAAGTCATTCTTATATATAAGGACTGCGTCTATACTTACTATATTTATTATGTATAGATAAACATGTATATATATGACTCGCGACTCTCATCGAGTGAGAACAGCTCGGTTCAAATCCTAGCGCCGTAGCTCTCGTCCTGAGTTATCTTCCTGGGCGGAGCGGAATAAAGAGAAGTGTAAAACGGGCTGGCGAACTGCGGGTTTCGTGCACTGGTTTCGGAAGTAAAGAAGCCGGGCCCGTATAGAGAGGTTTCGGATCTAATACCTCCCAGTTCCACCCCCGAGTTACGCCTCTGAAGATTAAAGGGCAAGTTTTAAAAGGGAAGTGGGTATAGGTAATTAAATATCGTATTATATTATGATATAATATATATATATATATTAAGAATTATAATGTAGTTGCATAATATATATATATGTTGATATGTATATATATAGTAATTTATTAGTAATACCACATACTAATAAAATGAAAAGTACTAGAATTAAGATATTGGGTGACAGATTTTGCTATTATATACTGAAGAAAACTTCACAATAATTAATGAATTGGATTTTTATATTATTTCTAATTTAATATAAAAAGCATATATATAGTTAGGCAATTCTAAAAATAATACTAACAACATCTCATGATCAAAATAGTTAATATACTTAAAATATTAAATTTAAATAAAGCATTATTCCCGAGTCTGTGATATCCTTGTGTCTATCTTTCCTATTTTATCGACAGATATGGTGCCTAATTATGCCGACAAAATTGCTTATTATCACCCATATAAAACAAACATTTTTTCTTTTTTCGGAAAAATATGCCTAGAGAGAGGGATCCGAAGAATCTTAACAGCCAGTAAGTTCACATGACTTGTTAAATCATTCCAATAAGGCCGTTAATTACATATGACAAAATCAATGAATAACAGGTGCTATAAGATGATGGAAAATATTAATATCCATTTTTAAATTTATTGGAGAAATAATGTGTATTTCAAATTAGTTTGAATTACCGTATAGCGTGTGTGTGTTTCTTAGGTACTTTGAGTATTATTGTCTATAAGTTGGCATATGGCAAAGTGAGCAGGACATAGGCAGTTGACTTCTCGTGAATCCAGACAAGGGGGTGATGCATGGAGTGTTTTTTAGTCTATATATATTGCAGACATCATTATGGATGAACTAGCTGTATTTTATATGTCTGGAGATGTAAATAAGATTTTGTGACTATGAGTGAGATGTTAGGAAATAATGCCTGGGGCCATATGTAAAACCAGAATGGGTCTGAAATTATGAATGTGAATAAAAAAGTATAGCGCTCTAAATGGGTTAATATAAAAGATAGGACATCGAACCATGAATAATAGGATAATATGGTTTTTCAGATTCTGGTTGCAGTGCAAAATTTTTTGTGAGAACAAATACCGCTTATGTTGAAGTTCAAAAAAAGCTTTTTATTGATAGTGTTAATTTGTCATCGTGTAAAAATAAATAAATATTATTCGAATATGCCTGAGAGACAATCTATAGTATTATATAGTGAAAAAGTTTATATTATTTGAGGTTGAAGTGTAAAAAGGTAGGTCTTGGAGATGCTAGGTTATAGATTATCTATCTATATAGGAAAATAACTAAAGGACGAACTTAATATCTTGAGACTAGTATGCCTTAGGATTATTATCAATGAGAGGTAATTGTATTTTTCTATATATATCTCTATTAGATAAATATTACAATCTTACGTTTTTGTAGGTACTATAATTATAGTTATAATGCAGTCGTAATTGGTGTGATTATATATAAGTATAAGGTATCATGAGTATTACCTCACCCAATAGGTATTGTTTAAAGCATATCTGATAAAATTTATGGCAATTAACTTTTTACTCTAGAAATTTTATTGGTTACGCGGTGTACTAGAAAGTATTTGAATCTTGGATTAATTAATAATTAGGAATAATATTTTAGTTTACTTTTTAATTTATTCATTTAATCATTTATTTATATTGTAAATTATATACTTACATTATTGGTGTTATGATTAAATATGTGGTTATTACAATTGATGGATGGATTAATTAATTAATGTGAATATTATATTTTTAAGATAGTGTTTTGATAAGTCGATGGATAGAGAACGTAAAACTGTATAAAATGGTATGATTATTACCATTATAGATATGTGAGATGAGTGTTTAGACGTTAATAGATGACGTAGATTATTACTGCGCTTTGTGACTTAGTCTTATACTCATTTCTAAGTAGTAAAGCTAGTAAGCCTATTTTCGCTTTCGGCTTACTCACCATATGAACAAAGCCTCGATGAAATGACAAACATTTCTTCAGCTAAAATTCAGGTGGATTTTTTTATCTCAGAACATACCTTATCCTGAGGCTATTGTTTTGTTGTTCACACGTTAAATTATTATTTTTATATTCGGGCACCCCTCTCGAAAGAATGAGGTGACTTTTGGTCTCAAGCACGGATGGTGGAGAATTGTCTAAAGCATTCTCTCTATTATCTCGATTTTATTCGTAGCGATGTTCACCTCCCAATCATGTGATATATTAATTTTATGCTCTCTCCCCCTCTCACATACTCCTGAAATTTCTTTGTAGTAAAATACTCCCACCTTTTATGATCATTTCGAATAATTTTGATACTTTTCACAAAGTTTCCATTTTAAAGATTTATTTGATGAACTCACTATATATATTGTGAGAATCCCTCCTCTATTTTGTACATTTCTTTTTGTTATATTTTTTCTTTTTATTTTTATATTATGTTTTATTCTATTTTTTTAAAAATACGGACCATATTAGACAAAGCACCAAGCCTGTTTCTTACGTTTAATGTTCCCGTGCCATTTCTGTTACCAGAGCTATTTAATTGTATTGGACGTTATTTATTTTTTAATCTTCGGGTTATATAATAATAATTAACAACATTACATTCTGAACAGATATTTTTCTTCGTACTCTGCAGGAAGAGAACACGTAACATTAATCATAGCTCGGAACACCTATCAAAACACCTAGATATTATAGTAGAATAATCTCTGGCTCAAAATTGCACTCGGTTCTTGTGTATACGATCCACGTGTCCGATATTTCTTTTATATGTTATATAAACAAACATCTGCCGCGAGTGATCGTCGCATTATATTTTTTTGCTAGCAAAGATAAACCACAACCGCACACAAAAGGATCCGACTCTCGGGATTCCAGCCCTGTACCCGCCCGGCCGCGAAGTGCGACCCGCAGGCCGCGCAAGTTATCTCTCAGGTCGTACGCGGCAAAACCGACTCAAAATACAGGACCTATCCAATGTTAAAACAAACTGATTAACCAAATATTATACTATGGGACTCCCCATTCTTTTATTTATCAATACATTAACTTCTATTTGTATTAAAAACGCATTTTTTTCGGCTCATAATCTGCCCTAAAAACCTAGCTTAACCCAAACCCCACCCCACTCTACATCAAACACTCCCATTACTTCTAAACAAAAAACCATTTATTTACAATACCAATTATCCAATAAACCATACAGACTTAATTATCTATCACACATTTACCACGACACTAAAGCATTCTATAATATATACAATTATAATACTTATTTAAATATTTATTTAAAATATTTAAAATTATGTATAGTGTATAGAAGAAAAAACAGCAATGAAAATGTTCTATGAAATAATATATATAAATACATTTTTATAATTTTTACTACAATTTGAGTCAGACGAATATAATATTTAAATTTTATAAAACTATAAATACACTTTTCTTATAATCTCATCCTTTTCCTTTATAACTCCCACTTCTCAATCTCAATTCCCATATGTTATAAGTCACTCTTACACATCTTAATGGTGATATTAATATTAGTATGGTCATTTTGTTTATTTAATCTAGCTTTACTGCTTATACTTTACTTATGCTTTACTGCTTTTAACATTTACTGCTTATTACTGTCTATTTATAACTTTCTGCTTTACTGTTTTAACTTTTCAAGTTTTACAGTGGAGGAGTAGAATTAATTTCATCTATTGTTTTATAACTTGTTTTAACCTTGTTTAAACTCGTTTTGGAACTTGTATAAATCAGATGTTTTTTGGATTTATTTTATAAATTTTTAAAGCTTAATGGGATAATTTATTTTCACATTTATATACCTTTAAAACAAGTAAAATTCTCATAGATATAATATTCAACTTAAGTGAATGTGTTTTGAAGAATATACTCATTATATTAACCACCTAATATAATGGTTATAGGGTGAGATTATATATAATTAGTATAGCTATTTGTTTACGTGCTTTAACATGCTTTAACTCATGTTATATTAACTCAATGTGGTTTACTCCGTTTAATCTCGATATGTTTATACATGTCTTTTTGGGCAATTCAATATTTATTTTGATTTTTGAAATTACATTTAATTATACTTAGAGTTTGCCAGAAAATATGTTGCCTTAATTTTAAATTTATAATTTGATTTAACACTCTATGTCCTATGTATTTGAGGTCGCCGGGCATACTCATAACCCACAACACACTAGGACATTCACAAAACAATACAACTAAGTGTCTTTATCCATACAAATGACAATTCTTAAGGTCTGACAGTAATAGAAACCTTGTGTGAGGTCTATTTTACTATAACTTTTACTGCCCTTTATTGAGAATACTTTTACTAACTTATCAATGCTTATCATACCTCATCTTATTATTACATATCAAACTTATAATTATACAAAACTTTATCAACTAAATTCATTTAATGTTGATCTTACAGTATATACACTTATCTTAATCAAACTACCTTACACTTACACATCAACAACATAGACACACATACTATCCACACTATGACTAACACACACTTTACAACCACACACACAACTCAACTAACAGCAATCAATCCAACACACAATATACTAGCCCGTAAGAATCCCAATGGACTTTTTACCCTAGATCAATATTTTAGTACTCCCGCACACCTAATACCATATTAATACATATATAAATTTTAATCTTCTCCAAAAAATAAAATCAAATAAATGTAATAGAATAATAAAAGCCAGCAATAAAATTAATATAACTAAAATTTTCGAATATCATATGTATTGGGCCAACCCTAGTTAGGAGATAAATGAATAGAATAATTTAAATGGCAAAACTTTTCAATTAAGAATAAATAATAAAATATGAAGTTGCGTATATAAGAACAGTGGATATGATAAATCAAAATAAATAATTCGATGTTTTAGCTAATTATATATTTTACATATATTTTTTAATGGTATATTCATAATTTATTAATATATAAACATTTAAAAATATAGCTATGAATATAACAATTATTATCATAAAATTACCTTAAAAATTTTGAAGTTATAATATCACAAATGTGGATAATAATTTTAACTATCGTCTCTACAATAATATGCCTGTTTACATGATCTCGAGACAGCGCTTGGAAACCAGTGCATTAGAAGTTTAGTGATTAGAAGATTGGAACTAAAAAACCCTTTATATTCTCAATTAATCCACGGAGGGTGGAATTATTAAAATTTAGACGTTTTTACTTTGAAGTTTGAAAATTTCGGAGGTCTTCATATATAATAATTATCCAGCCTTATTGTCTAGTATGAGCTCAGGAACCCGACTTTACACCACCTTTCGGCACAAGAATCGTTACTTTTAAGGTAGAGCCCTATTCGAATTTGGGGCCATTTACCCGTTCATTACATACTTGATAAAATTATGTTAAAGTGGGTGAAAATTTAGGAAATATATATAGTGCGATTAATAAATAGCGTATAATTTTATAATGGTTTTCATAGGAATTTGTAATTAGTAAGGGATTGTAGTTCTGATAAGGTTTTCATCTATAGTAAATTTGAGATAATTATCTTTTATTTTATAGTAATAATGTGTAAAGTATTAATCAAATTACTCATACTCAGTACTTCTAATCTATTATTGGCATAAAAGTTTTAAATAAAACCGTTAAACAGCTAACATTATCTGATTTATTATGATTACTGTATAATCCTTGTATCAATATTTATAAGATTAGGTGTTAGTTTTATAGTATTATATAAAATTATTATGTCAAATACGTGTTTAGACAATACTCTAATGACGAAAAGTTATTTTCTTTGAAGTTTTTTCGACATTTCATTAATATGATATAATCTATACTTATAATTACGATAAAGCTTAAAAATTATCATTACTGTACATGCATTTGCAACTAGTTGGAAATATTTTTTATTAACCTAAATTAGTGTTCACTCACTCACTAGATGATCTATATAGTTCACATAAGTAGTTATATACTCTCACACCCTATAGGTGGCATTTTAAGTATGTATAAGGGCATAATCATAATAATGTCTAATTAAACTTTATTTATATAATTATTACCGGCAAAATTAGGCATTAAAATTATTTTGAAGGGCCAGTTAGCACAACAATACTATCAGCTATATATCTCCAGGGCCCTATATTTTTACATAAATTCACGAGTCTAGAGATTATTTTTACCTAACAAATAGTAAATTTAGCTCACTAAACTAATACCGATCTAAGTCTAATTTTCCTAGTGATAAAACGAATATTGGGTCGCCAGGTGGACGATCAGCTTTCTCTCTAGTGAAAACAACTAAATCATGTCAAGGTTAATTAAATTCCTTCTTTATCTCTATTATCACTCAAGTATAATAGTGGATAAACCGCAATGTGGCCATTTTTAGAACCTATGTAAGAATCAGAGAGACGCAAATTTATAATTTAGTACCATCACCCTAGCGTAAGCTAGGTAGGGAAATATTCTTGTGTATATTGCTCAGACACTGCTGAAAAAGCTATTGTGAAATTAAATCTACTTCAAAACGTAAATAGTGATCAGCAGTATAATTAGACAATTTCGTTAGTTTTATAGGTAGACAGAGATAACCTTTAATGCTGTTTTTATTCTATACTGTAGGTGAAATGAGCAGTAATTCTGAAATTATACATACTGTAGTGTGACTTTCAAACTTTAATATGTTTTGTAATTCAGACCGGTAAGAGACAACGTATTCTATAGGCCATTTTCATTTCAAGCCAATTTATTCGCATTTGAAGATGCCTTTCTATCTTCATAAATTACTTTGATTACTTGAATTAAGACCAGATCGTAGCTCGTAGGGATGATAACCTCCTTCTTTGGAAATCACTCGACCAAGTCCTTCAATCCGTCTGTTATAATTGTAAATAGTATAGGAGGTGAAGTAGAAATAAGTGTATAGCTATAATTATATTAAAGCACCCATTCCATGACGTAATTATTATAATAACTCGTATATTTAAATATTTGTTCGGAAATTCAAATGTTTAATACCACTTCTATATAATAATTTATTATTATTAAAACCATAGCTTGTCTTTTTGATATTCCGTACACGGTATTTGATAGGAAATTACGTATTCACAGAGAACTTATTATAAATTCTCTGTTTAATGAAATATTTTATGACCATATGCTCGTCATATGAGTTTATATAACCCTATAACATAGCAAATAAGACACTTACTTAGGACATATCTCTTCATCAAATGTAAAAATTTTTTTATGAGACCTAGGTCAATATTTCCCAATATAAAGGTTAAAGTACGTTTCGTCTCCGATGAAAATTTCCAAATTTTCGTGAATATAAATCACTATCTTTAATAAATAAAGAAAGACTACAGAATCTAATTTTTCTTAAACTTTCTCTGTATTACTGTAATTCAGTCTAAAATTAGTCCTGAAGTTTGTAATTCGATTAATAACTACATTTTAGATTTTGGATTCCAGAGACCTACATATGAGTATCTTGAGTGTCTTATTTAGTCCTTTCAATATGCTTGAAGGCCACATTATCGCTTGCATATATTGTTTCTGATACACCAAAGTATAAAAAAATATTAGCTCAACCGTTTTAAGTGTCTAACGTACAATTGCTGTTGCGAAAAATCCATAATTCGGTGGAGTCGTACGCAGATTTAATACTAAATAATTTCAAATGGTTTGATGAATATTGGTTTAACACGGAAAATCATACTAGAGGAGATCTACAGATAATGAGTATGGGAAATTCATTATCTTGGACGAAACTATTCATATAAGGTTTAGTGTAATGATCTATATACTTCTACCTACGAGTTTCGTGGTAGTATGTTCAATACCTTTGACTTGTGGATAAAATTAGGTTTTGTTCTTTCCAGGTACATAAAAGTAGATCGACTCACAATGATAGTGACAATTCTACTGAATCACTTCAAATTTTAAACTACTATATGTGAGTGCTGTTAGTGGTACTATTAGATTAAGTAAAAGTTATAACGAAGGGTTCGACGGCCGCCGTACAAGGCGTATGCCCCCTACCTCATAATCTTAAGTTTCGCATTTTACATAGTATCATTATTTCAATTGATTTAGGAATACATATCTATCACTTGTGATAGATAATACTTTCTCAGTTCGTGTTTCATCGTTTTAGTGGTGGTGGGGTGAGTACTAACATCGTGTAGCCTCACAGCTCTGTGTGTCGAGTGTGTGCGGTGCGCATGGTTCAGCATCCGTAGCGAGTAATGGTCTAATGTACTTATTCAAGTAGCCCGATATAAGGTGGAAATCGGCTTGTTGAGTTAGTGTGGGTGGTCGGGCTTGATTGGATGGTTTGTGTGACTGGTGGTGATCCTCGTGTCGAAAGGACGTATGAGTTTGGCCTAGGTGTGTGAAGGTAGGTGTGTTATCTTTGTATGATGTCGCTTAGTGATACGTTTGTGAGACATGCTTATAAGTATGTAGACCATGCCATACGCAACGTGTAGAGATGAGATAGCTCGTGATGAGCGATGTCGTTCTTACTTAATGGTTATATGTATCCAGTGTGTGTGGATTGATGGTATAGGTGTAGTGTAGCGTATGGATCGGTGTATTCCACAGGGTTTGCCGTGATTCAATTTTGTGTCATGGTATCATGTTATTGGTAGTTGTGACCTGGGATGTGATTCGTATGAATATGGATGAAGAGTGGGTGTGGCTCACCGAATGTGGTGTAAGTCGCATAAGTGAGCACAGTGTAGTCTTCAAGATGCTTGAGGGGATGTGTTGCGAACGGTACTCTGCGGTCTATATTATGGTCTCTGTTAGATGTATTAGCGTGGCTGTTATTAGTGAAGATTATATATTACCGGCCTGGCATCTGCATATTCCGGTTATGTTATATAGTTGGGCGGTAGTTCGGTCCGTACACCTCACATTTTAATATACATATGTTCACTCATATATATGATACGTAAGCCATTGATCACACTCAATAATAAATGAGTATAATGAATTCATCCGTACCCCATATATGAGTGCCAGTGGTGTAATTCATTGAGGCATAATTTAGATGACATTATTTTAATATATATCTATAGCTTAGTTGATAAGCATGTAAATGGATGGATAACCAATCCATAAGTAGTGGCAGTCAACTTTATGATGTCTATCTGTAAAGGTAAAAGATTTCTCCCCTGAATTCTCGAAGGATTGAAAGACACGTACAGAGATATTTAAAATCCTTATATTATAAAAGTTCACAATATAACGAAATATTACAATTTCACTTTCTAATGAATATTATACGTATAGTCCTTTAATTTCAGTCTTATAATGTTTATATCATTATATATGTA
>JABUQX010002730.1:15000-20000 GCA_015478945.1 Trachelipus rathkii | reverse complement strand
AAATACATATACATATACACAACATATATATACAAATTATAAATATCACTATTTTTAACTAGTGCATTTATCAAATCATTACTAACATTTTCAGATTCTATTCTTATCACTATATCACCATTATTATTATTATTATTATTATTATTATTATTATATATTATTATTATTATATTATTATTATTAATATTATTATTATATGGTATTATTTATTATTTTATTATTATTATTTTATTATTATTATATTATTATTATTATTGATTATTATTATGTATTTTATTATTATTATTATATATACTTAGTAGTTAGCATTTTGGCTCTATAGTTGCGGTGTGCATGTATACGGATATCTGTTGACATCCGGCTATATGTACATGGAAGTATAAAACCTGTAGATATTTTGAAGTATATATATATATATATATATATATATATATATTGATATATAATATATATATATATATATATATAATAATATATAATATATTATATATATATATAGATATAATATATATATATATACGGTACTGAAGGTTCTATATGTGCGGTGTGCATGTATACGGATATCTATAGACATCCGGCTACATGTCCATGGACTTATAAAACCTAGTTTGTAAGACCAGTACATTTTCATTTTTTTTTTTTTTTTTTTTAAAATATTTCTAAAATTATCCCATTGGTTTCCTTGATTTTTTCCAAACGTATTTTATTTTTCATTTATTCAATAATTCAATTAGCTATTGCTTTAAGTCTTAAAGACGTGGTTTTTGTGATTGTAAGATTGATCACAAAACGGATTCATTTGCTGGTAAGAAAAGTATTGACTGAACTGTTCTCACATAAGGTAAAGAACTCGGTCAAACCGTTGTTCCACTTGAAGGGTCTTCAGGGAGATAAGTTGGTGAGTTTGTAGAGTTTAATATTGCATTCTAATATTGCACAGGCCAATAGCTCACTTGACGGAAGGCCTGGATACTGTTATAATATAGGTTTGAGAATCTAATAAGGTGTTAGTTGGTTGGATTGTCACGGGGGCCTGGCCAAAGGATTTGTTCATCAGTTTGAAGAGTAAGTTATGACATATAATTTAATATCTTTTTAACCAATCGCACTACATTAATAAATTTGGGTATTCCTGTTCGGGATCTTATATTATAACTTTTCAGTCATTACTTCTTATCAGTAAAACGTTTGTAGTAAAGTTATTTTTGCTATTTTATTGAATATTTAAACTCAAGGTAGTTACAGTCGTTTTGTTGGTAAAAACCTGTGCCAGAACAATGTTCCAAGGTTGTAATGTATACCCAGTTGTTGTTATACGATATAAGTTAATATTGTATTGTTTTTATTTAACTGTCAATATAGTCGTTTGGACTATTTGCTTTGTTGAAGTTAAACGTATTTAATTTTCTGTGCGTATTGGTGGGATAACAAACTGTTATTCCAACAATAGATAACGTTTGGAAATAAAGAAACACTGGAATAATTTTAGTAATTTTTTTTTATATTATGCTCTTATAAATATATATATATATAAAAATATATATATATATTTATTAATATTGTTAGATAGGCATTAAAATTTGCAAAGAATTAAGCGGAGCGAAATAGTGGTTTCCCGGAATTCACAATTTTTCCTCTGTTTGAGTTCTGTAGGGAAAACACTAGTTCCCCGTAAGATTTAAATTTATTGCAGATTGTGTAAAACTAGATACTTATATATTATATCAATATATATATATATATATAACTATATATAATAATAAATATATATATATATATATAATATATATATAATATATTATAATATATATATATATATTATATATATTACATAGTATTTGCGGTTAGAAAGTTGTTTCATGCGTATCAATTGGAGACTAAATTATAAAATTTGGTAGGAAAAACGGGATTGTGATTCGTGCGTTTGAAAGTGACCTCTGTTAGCGAATAGTATTATTTCTGTAGTTTGTTTTGTGTACAACAATTGTAACTATGGCTATGTCTAATGCTGAGTTTATGGAGTGGTGTAAATCAGGAGGTTTAGGTGTGAAGGAAATCACTGCTTTAGTAAAAGATCGAATGGCTCAAGAGGCTGCCGCTGCTTCGGAGGAAAAGAAGTTAGCCGCTGATTTGGAGAAACAAAAGTTAGCTTTAGAGGAGAAAAGATTAGCGCGTGAAGATGAAAGGGAGAGAAGCTAAGATCGAAAGCAAGAAGCGCAAAAGAGCTTAAGTTAGAGGCGGAAGGAAAAATGGCCTTCAGTATGAAGCTTTGATGCTTGAAGAAAAACAGACGTCAACATGACGCAAGCGATAGCATCGCAGAGTTGCTCAGAGCAGCCCAGTAGTACACCTTATTGCCTAGTAAGTATCCGAAGTTGAAGCTTCCTTTCTTCGACGAAAAGAAAACCGATATTGAAGAATATCTGTTAATGTTTGAGAAGCAAGCAGAGGCGAACGATATCCCTATGGAAAAGCGAGCGACAATTTTAGGAGGTTTCCTAACAAGCAAAGCTGTCAGTGTCTATAATAAGATGACTGTTGAAGAATTAAAGAGCTATGAAAGTCTGAAAAGTGCTTTATTGGAGAGATATGGGCTCACGGAAAGTGGGTACTGTACAAAGTATATAAAACATAACTCCTACGGAAGATATAATCCTAGAGTTATACAGAGAAATTGAATTCCTCTTAAAAAAGGTGTTACCAGGCAGCGAATTAACACTGACACCTGATGATATTATCGAATTTTTCTCGGTGGACAAGTATTTAAATACTGTCCCAAAAGAACTCGCAACCTACTTAAGGGAGTCGAAAAAGAAAGCACCAGAAGAGATAATAACTTGTTCTGAAGGATACATGGAAGCGCATCGTCTGAGATTCACAGCTAACAGTCACACACGAAATCACAATCACGTTGAGAAAAGCACACATAATAATAATAATTATAGATCAAAAGGCAATGGTTACTCCACAAGCGGTAATCATAAAAGTAGCAATCAACATGCACCGCGAGCAACTAATAATGAAAGCAGGATCGGAGGTGGAAGTGGCGACAGACAGAACTATCGTCGCAGTAGCAGTGAGCCGAGAGAAGCGCCCACGTGCTTTAGGTGTCAAAGGAGAGGGCATCTCTCAAGGGATTGTCGAGCCCCTCCTTATTTCAACAATAGTAGTAGGGGACAGAATAACTCAGGGAGACAAAAAGAAGAAACAAAGAGCACGGGAGCGTCCGGAGTCTCTGATAACGGCAGTGAAGCCCTGAACTACTCAGGTGAAGAGCCGAAGCTCCTGGATGAGTTAGTGAAGGTGAAAAATGACGAAACGTCACACCTACCTGTAACGTATGGGACGGTGAATGGCTATAAAGTCAAAACCCTCCGAGATACCGGGTGTAATGTAGTGGTTGTGCGGGAGAAGTTTGTGCCGAAAAGGTGTTATGTTGGAAACAACATGAAGATACGTTTGTTGGACGGTACAGTGATCGAAGCTCCGCTTGCAAATATTGATGTGGATACCCCTTATTATGTAGGGAGAACAACCGCGGCAGTATTGCCGGAGGTTGTGTATGATTTGGTAATCGGGAATGTCAAAGGAGCATTGCCCTTAAGTCAGCCTAATCTCGCTTGGGAGTCGACCGTGTGTCGAGGGCCTCGTAATGTAGAGGTCGCGCATAACATTAGTAGTATGCTGGTCCCCATCGCTGAGAGCGCTGAAGAAGGTTCACAAGAAGAACCTAACCAAACCAATCATAAATTTGGAATGGCAAGTTTGGAATGAGTGAGTTTACAGAGGGAAACCGTCGTAGTGCCACAATCGTTTGGACATCTGTAATAAAGATGTGTCGCGCTAACCATGGAAACATCAACTTAAGTGTTGATGACTGGGTGCAAATGTTCACCTGAAAATGAGAACGTTACAGGAAAAGATGAAGTTAAAACCCCTAAAGATCTATTAATGGATGTTGAAGATGACACGAGAGTGGTAGATGTTCAGGAGACATCGATGGTAGAGAGCACGAAGTGGTCTGATGTAACAGATCGTGCTGATGAAGATGACGAGATGGTGAGAGGTGACATAGACAGTCACACGCAAAGTTCTGGAGAGAAGGGTGTTGTAGCTGTGGGTGAAGGGGATATAACCCATGGTGATGAAGTACAAGAACTGATTAACGAGCGGAAGACTTTTAAAAGTAAACAGAAAGATGCGATGTCTCAAAGAGAGGAAGTTAAAGAGTGTAGTGTAAAGGAAGTTTGCGACGGTATGCCGGAACGCAGGGAGAAGTTGAAGAGTCATCCTCAGTATTATTACTGGGGCAGTCAGAATTCATTGCGTTCAGGATTAAAAGTTGGGAACAAGGGAAGAGCAAGGCTCGCTGAACTGTTCAGTGAGGAGGAAAAGGCATTGTGCAATAATACTTCGATAAAAGAAGTGAAGATGAGACGCCGAGACTGCCACGGAAAAGTGGTACAGTCGGTCAATGTTGTTAAACGGCACAATGCAAGGTTTGAAAACGAGGTAGTTAGAGAAGACATCGGCAGCATGGAAAAGGTTTGGATAATAAAAGAAGTTATGTGCAGAGAGGGTAAGAGAACATACTGCAGGAGGAGTGAAGGAGGAATGTCAGGAGAAAAGGAAAGATGTGAAACTGATTGTAGAAGTGAGGAGTGTGATGATGATAGGAAGTCTCATATAAGGAGTCATCGTGTGATGAAACTATTGGTTGCAAGGAAGATGAGAGGAGTTAGCAGAAAGGGTGAAGAGTGTCTAAAGAGACACAGAAAGACAAAGAAATGTGTGATACTATGGAAGAAGTTGGAGAGAAAAGGAGATAACGAAGAAAGAAGAGGGTGTAGGTCTGGAGGAAAGGGTGTAAGAAGAATACTAGTAGTTGTATGTCAAAGGAAAATGCCAGCAAAGATGGTCACAACAAAAATAAAAGATGAAAGAAACGAAGCTGATTATTTTGTTGAAAATAGATTTAAATATTTTGTGACCCGGCGCAA
>JABUQX010002729.1:27500-30889 GCA_015478945.1 Trachelipus rathkii | reverse complement strand
CCTGGAGAGAATGGAGGATAAACAGTGAGGGTGCGTTAGGAGAGTTTGGAGCGGAGGGATAGTGAAAGAGAGGAAGGGGGTAGACCAGAAGAAGATGAATGGATGGATAAAGGAAAATGCTGGAAGACAGAGAGGGATGCAGGGTGGAGGAAGTAGGCGTTGGCGAGAGATAGAAAGGAATGGAGGAGGTGGGTGGGGGCGAGATGAAGGAAAATATGAATTAGGGAAGCTGCACGTACCACTACCCCGCTTAAGCGTGATCACGCGCATGTATAATATAATAATAATAATAATAATAATAATAATATATATATACATATATATATATATATATATTATATATATATATATATATATATATATATATATATATATATATATATATATATATATATATATATATATATATATATATTTTTTTTTTATATATATATATATATTATATAACTGTGATGTGATAGGTTGTGTTTTACCGGAGCTCCAATGGGTTGATTAATGTTCATAATGTTTTAGTTATTTTTCCCATTAAGTGTGTGTATATTAACTGCTCTCCTGTTTTAATTGTTTTTAACTATTTGGTTTTAATATTTGAAGAATTATAATCGTTATAAAAGATAAGTTATTCGTTTTAATTTTTGTTTTTGAAACTTTTAGTTATGTTAGATAGTCATAGTTAGTTTTTAGAATTGTAGTTACGTAGTTTTGATAGTACTAGGTTATATATATATATATTATTTTTCCTTCGTCTTTTTAACTTTAGTTTTTAGTGTTTCTATTTTTTTTATTTATTTTTAAAAGGGTTTTATTATAATAATTTGCATATTTTTTTAATTTATACACATTTTTGTTTTATGTTGAATGATTGTAATTTTTTTTATTCGTAAATTTGTTAGGGTGTGTGAATGCGTTTGTTTTAAACTTTTTTGATTTTTTTTTTTCAGTTTTACATATTTATTGTAAATACGGTTTTAGCATTTTAATCATTTACGTTTTTAGTGAGTGAACAATTTTAATCTGATTTCAACTTTCGTTATTTGTCTGTCTGTTTTTGTCTGTTGTTTTTGTTGTTGTGGTTTTGTGCGCGTGTGTGATGGCATATTTGCACAGACGTGGGCTCTCTATCGACTTTACCAACATCCGCGGCTTACTCTCTAACTCTGCATCCGTGGAATACCACCTCTCTAACCCTATCTAACCCTAACCCTAACATTGCTCCTGTCTGAGACCCAGATAGCTAAGAATTCGTCCTCTAACTCGTTTAATATATGTCCAACTATAACTTATTTCAAAATTTCCGTCTAAAAAATGGAGTATGTGCCTATGTTAAACATTAAATACTCCTGTTAACACGTCTCGTGAATCTCGAATCTCCTAATTTCGATGTCTATGGCTTAAAATCTTTCTCCCTTCTACTACAATAATCTGTGCTTCTGCTACTGCTCTCCTAACAGAACAGATTTTCACGCCTTTTTGAATATCTTACTACTTCTCACGAGACTGTTATATCTTCTCATCCAAATACTGAGGTCCTCTATTTAGGGGATTTCAATGTACATAACACTGAATGGTTGGGTCCTCTCATACCGATTTAGGTGGGGAGGAGGCCGAATCATTCAGCATTCTCAACGATCTGGAGGAACTAATTAAAGAACCCACACACATTCCGGATCGTCCTAACCAATTCTTGAACACACTTGACCTATGTTTCACCACCAGTCCTTCTCTCTTAAATTACACCACTTTCGCTCCTATCGGTAAATCTGACCACAACCTTATATCTCTTAATTTTAATACTTTCTCTCCAACAGCTCCATCCTGCCCTACTCGTTTTTTCTGGCACTTTGATCGGGCCGATTGGGGGGCCTTGCGTTGCTTCTACGCTAACTATAATTGGAATGACTGCTTTGTCTCTGGTGACGCTTCGACTTCTGCCGATAAGGTGGGAGCTGTAATCGTTGATGGGATGAGCAGGTTCATTCCTTCTTCGACTAAATCTTTCTCTCCTCATAATCCATGGTTCGATCGTGCTTGTTCTCTGGCCATTCAGGCTAGAGACAGTGCGTATCGGGAGTGGAAAAATTCTCGTTCTCCTATCACTCTTGCTAATTTTCATTCTGCTAGAAATCGTTGCAGGGATACTCTTCGACGAGCAAAGCGGGCTTTCATCAAACGAAAGTGCGCTAACCTCCTTGGTTCTCCTACTGACAAATCTTTCTGGCCTCTTGCCAAAAACATCTCTAACAACTTCTGTAAATCTGTCTTTCCTCCTCTTATTCGCTCTGATGGTTCTGTTGCTAATTCTCCAACTGAAAAGGCCAATCTCTTCGGCCTCCTATTTTCCATCTAACCAACCCTGGACGACTTTCTGGCATTCTTCTTCCTCCTATCCTTTTCCTCTCAGTGTCCTATGCCTTTGCCTGTGATTACATTCGATCGGGTGCATGGGCTCCTGAAATCTACGAACGTTAGGAAGGCGGGTGGCCCGGATGGCATTCCTCCCCGAGTCTTGAGGGAGTGTGCTTCCGTGCTGACCCCGCCCCTCGTTCAACTATATTCTCTATCTCTTCAATACGTAACACTTTTCCCTCAGTGTTGGAAGGCACGCACATGCAACCTGATTCCGAAAAAAGGTAGCCGCTCTGATCCTTCTAACTATCGCCCTATAGCTCTCACTTGTATTCTATCTAAGATCTTTGAAACCCTTCTCAACTCTCATTTCTTAGATCATCTGGAATCTCATTCACTTCTTTCCGATCGCCAGTACGGCTTTCGGCGCTCGAGGTCTACTGGCGATATACTTTCCTATCTTACTGATTTATGGTTTTCCGCCCTTAGGAACTACGGGAAGACTTGCGTGGTGGCGCTTGACATATCCAAAGCATTTGACCGGGTATGGCACGCGTCAATGCTCTCCAAGCTCCCTTCCTTTGGGTTTCCTCCTTCACTTTGCTTACTTATGTCTAGTTTTCTCTCAAATCGCTCAATGTCGGCTGTCGTATCGCCGACTTCTTTCTTCTTTTTCTGTCAATAGTGGTGTTCCTTCAGGGTTCTGTCTTATCTCCTACTTTATTCTTACTTTTCATTAATGATCTTCTCACCTGCACATCTAACTCTATCCACTCGTATGCCGATGACTCGACCCTTCATTCTTCAACTCATTTCAATTCTGCTCCCTCTTTTACTTCTAGAATTGCCTCTCGTCTTAATCTTTCCGATTCTATTCTCGCTGATCTGGATAGAATTTCCGGGTGGGTCGTCTCAACCTTGTGAAATTTAATTCTTTAAAAACTCAACTTCTACAAATCTCCCTCTCTAAAACACCTTCCAACTTTCCTATCTCTTTCGACGGTTCTCTCGTCTCTCCTGTTGACAATATAAACATCCTTGGC
>JABUQX010002728.1:47500-49094 GCA_015478945.1 Trachelipus rathkii | reverse complement strand
AGATTGAAAACCCCATTTAGAAGGAGGCATTCCACTAGGATCAAAAGTTGACTCTCGCAGATGGCTGCTTTGTTGATGGGAAACATTCAATAGTTTTTTTGTATCTTCCAGTGTACATGTATATATATATTATGTGAAGTGAAGTGAATTGAATATTTGTGTGAAATACAGTGTATGTAACAATAATAATATTAATGATGATAGTAATGATAACTAGAGTGATATTAATGATAGTAATGATGGTAATAATAATTTTTTTTTTTTTTACAGTTGTCACCACCACTCACGGGCAGAGCCCTATTCAAGGAGGGGTGTTGCCGCCTCATAAGTCCATCTAACTAAAATTACGCAGATGAGCACATACGCAGGCTTTGAAGGGGGGAGATTAAATTCAGCAGAAAACACAGAAGATGGAAGAGAATTCCACAGAAAAGATGTGGCTGGAAAAAAGGAAGCACCGCAGCGAACTAGCCTGGAGTTACCTACATCAACACAAAACTCATGTGCAGACACAGCACCCCTAGTGCTACGAGGGAAACGTAAGGGAGGAGGTACGCGAGTGATAAGCTCCCTTGAGCACCTGCCGCTGCGGTACCTATAGAAAAGAGATAAAGTACCAACATCGCGCCGCAAAGATAGAGGGTCGAGTGAACTGGAAAGTACAGAACAGTTTTATAAGCCTTTGGCCTTGACTCGACCCTATCCCAAAAGCCGGGTGAAACCAGAGGCCCCCCCAGATATGAGAGCATACTCCATACAAGGGGGGAATGAGGCCCTTGTATAGCTGGAGCAACTGCAGCAAGAGGAAAAAAAGTCCGCAGTCTAAACAGGACTCCCAGTAGTTTCTTTGAGGCCACCCTAGCAACCTTGTGATGTGAGGTTTCCAAAAGAAACATTTTTTTTGTTTATGTTAGGCCAAGGATGTTTATTATTGTCAACAGGAGAGACGACGAGAACCGTCGAAGAGATAGAAAGTTGAAGGTGTCTTAGAGAGGAATTTGTAAAGTTGAGTTTTTAAAGAATTGAATTTCACAAGGTTCAGACGACCCACCCGGAAATTCTATCCAGATCAGCGAAATAGAATCGAAAAAGATTAAGACGAGAGGCATTCTAGAAGTAAAAGAAGGACCAGAATTGAAATGAGTTGAAGAATGAAGGGTTTAGTCATCGGCAATTGATGTGAATAAGAGTTTAGATGTGCAGGTGAGGTAAGATCATTAATGAAAAGTGAGGAATAAAGTAGGAGATAAGACAGACCCCTGAGGGAACATCACTATTGACAGAAAGGAAGAAGAAGTCGCCCCATCAACAACAGCCGAGATATGAGCGATTTGAAAGAAAACTAGACATAAGTAAGCAAAAGAAGGAGGAAACCCAAAGGAGGGGAGCTTGAAGAGCAGCTGACGCGTGCCATACCCGTCAAATGCTTTGGAATATCAAGCGAAACCACGCAAGTCTCCCCGTAGTTCCTAAGGCGGAAAACCAATAAATCAGTAAGATAGGAAAGTATATCGCCCGTAGACTCGACCGCCGAAAGCCATACTGGCGCTCGGAAAGAAGTGAGAATGAGATTCCACATGATCTAAGAAATGAG
>JABUQX010002728.1:40000-42500 GCA_015478945.1 Trachelipus rathkii | reverse complement strand
GCCGATATTTCCCCCCTTCATTAGTCAGTCCACTTTGTAAAGCGTCCCACTTAGTGGTTGGAGAGTGACCTTGAAATATCTGATCTTTCGAACTTTCTCGTATTCCATTCACCACCACAACACTTCTTCGAAAAACACAAGACATTACCTTTTACCAAAACTTCTAAGAAGGTGGGTGTCCTGAGGCACTTTCACAACTACTTCACAGTTACATGCTCTGTTTATGGACCACATGCATCCTTATATGGATTATGCATTGCATTATCTGGGATGGTTCTCTCTCTCTCTCTCTCTCTCTCTCTCTCTCTCTCTCTCTCTCTCTCTCTCTCTCTCTCTCTCTCTCTCTCTCTCTCTCTCTCTCTCTCTCTCTCTCTCTCTCTCTCTCTCTCTCTCTGACCCCAGACTCAACCTTTATGCTCATCCTTGCTTGTACTTTCCTGGTAAAGATTTTGAGATTTTTTCTTTCATTTTCCTCACTTCTTTCGACTTCTTCAAACATCGTTTTACCAGGATATGTCTGCCTTTGATTAGGACCAGTTCTTGATATTACCCAAATCTGGTGGGTATTATGTGGCCTTCTGATCCTCCACTACCAGAGGCTACAAAAAAATATATTTAAATTGTGTTCGGATTCCAAAAATATTTTTTTCACCAAGCAATCTTTTATGTTTGCAAGTGGTGTGTGTGTGTGTGTGTGTGTGTGTGTGTGTGTGTGTGTGTGTGTGTGTGTGTGCACGTACACTTAATAAACATCCGTGTGACGCATCGGAGTAAAGCTAACATCCGTATTCACGAGTACCTAAAAACACGACAAAAATGGTTAAAAAACAAAAATTAAAACCAGTTTATTAACAGGTTCGAAACCAATGTTCAAAAGATAGTTATTATATAAATTAATTGAACTTTCGTTGTAGATGTGGTGCCAGATGATATTGAAAAGGAGCAGGAACCCAGCCCCGGGGTTGGGGGGGATCCCGAAGCTCTTAACAACGCTTCTGATAACAGTAGTGAGAGCGGTGTCGATCTAAGTAAGTCTCTCTCACCAAAGATAATAATAATAATAATAATAATAATAATAATAATAATAATAATAATAATAATAATAATAATAATAATAATAATAATAATAATAATAATAATAATAATAATAATAATAAATGCTCTTATGAACTCATTCACGCGCTTTTATCTTTAATACAGATTTTTATTGTAATATATTAGTATTTGAAATTACTATTTATTATTAAGCTCTCATAATACCTATATGACAAAGCCTAAAATCGCGAACACACAAAAATTGACGCCTACATTATAGACTACATACTTACATAAAATGCAACCAAGTCAACGTATATATATAGAAGCAGGAGCAGTAGAAAGGGATTGATAAAACAAGATGATTATTGAGAACATTTTTTAACAAGTTTTATACTCGTTTACCTAATCATCTTAGAAATAATGCTAATAGCAATTAAGTAATTTTATGCTTTGCACGAATGCTGTACTGTACCGTACTGATTGAAAAGAATGGGTATAGTTAGACTGATTCTTCCACAACTTATTATGGATGTATGTGTGTTAAAACTAGCATTCTATTGAGCAACGAGTAAAGATGTAAAATTATGGCTAGATAAGCTCTCAGAATTGTCGTTCGTTTGTTGCATTTAATAAAACTTTTGAATAATTGGGCGCAGATAATTGGAAAATGGCGTCGGGGAAAGAGACCCTCTAAACAAAGGCACGCTAATTGATATTTAACTTAGTAATAATAATAGTAATATCACATGGCACAGCCTAGCTATATAAGTTTACTTTTGCTTGATACCTCACTAATACACTAACACCAACCAACGTACGTTTGTTTGTTACTTCACTACTATTTATCTGCTTATCTTACAGTAGTTTTATTTTTTAACATACTAGTTTCTTCAAGTTCTCTCTAGTTAACCTTTCTTAGGTTATAGTAAACTAGTTCTGCATGGGCTTATCAATAATAATAATAATAATAATAATAATAATAATAATAATAATAATAATAATAATAATAATAATAATAATAATAATAATAATAATAATAATAATAATAATAATAATTGATACTTTTTCAGGGAAAATTACGAGGAAAACAAGCTTATCCCGATGGAAGGTATGATATATATATATATATATATATATATATATTATATATATATATATAGTATATAATATATATATATATAATTATATATAATATATATATATATATATATATATATATATATATATATATATATATATATATGCAAGTTCTAGGTTAGTAAATTCTTAGTTAATGAACAATCGCAGCTTTTACAGCAATATCTTATTACACTTTGATTTCATATAATATCTTAAATTTAACACCAGGGGGGGGGGGGAAGAATCTTACATCGTGGGGACGGCGCCTACTCTTATATCTATTTTCACATAAAAACTATTAGTGCTATCCTATACAGAGAACTTTTTATAAAATCTCCAATAA
>JABUQX010002728.1:17500-37500 GCA_015478945.1 Trachelipus rathkii | reverse complement strand
AAAATATACCAAAAATTTTTGCTGCTCCTCAAGTTTAAAAATAAATTCAATTTTCTTGCAATATTTGACAACCGAGAAAAAATGCCTGATTTTCGTACCAAATAAATAGCTAATGCTATTTTGGGTCTTAAGAATTGATTAATTAATATTTTAACTTCATTAAAGCAAGTTATATTTTAAGACACAATTCGGAATATTTTCCTCATTTATCTGTCACATTTCCTGAGGATTATGTCCTTTGTCTCTTGTTCATAGTTACAGTTTGATGTCAAGAGAAAATTCATCCCATCAGTTGAATTTTTCTCACTTGTTCAACAGAGTTTTATCTCAAACGATTTTTTTATTTCTTCATATTAAACTTTTATTTCTTTAATCGGTTTTGAAAGTAATTGAACAAATATTGTCTTTAACATTGCCATTACCGAAGATGGGAAGGTTTCTTCTGTGAAAATACTTTTATCATTTGAAGTGTCAATATCACGTTTAATTCACTTCTAAATGTTTCTGTCATTAAGATAATATTTTCAATCATATATCTGCATTAAAGCACGACTCATAACATCCTTGCTATTAATGATTTCAGAAGTTGAGTAGTATCTGCAATGGAAGCGTTTTATATCAATGTTTTAGTTATTTGTTTTTATGGTTTTAATACTTCTATAGTAACATTCTCTATGACGATCCAATCATTTCCTATTAGTATATATTGTTCCATCTCAATGGTGTATTACTAGCATTATAACTCAACTTTGGTTACTGAAGCTTCTCTCGCAGCTTTCCTAGATCATGTCGAGTACCTACAGAGTAATTGAAAATAAATAAGTACCAATAATTATTCAACATTTAGTCTTAAATATTAGTAACCGACATCCGGAATATGCTTTCTTACAAGTTATTTTGTGACTTTTGAATAGTACACTATATTTTAAAGAGAGGACATCCGGTTTGAGGATATATCATTGTAAAAGGCACTTAAATACAGTGGATACGGATATCCGCGACATCACTAATATATATATATATATATATATATATATATATATATATATATATATATATATATATATATATATTTATATATATATATATATATATATATATATATATATATATATATATATATATATATATGAGAGTGTGTGTGTGTGTAGGTGTGTGTGTGTGTTCATTCTATATTCATAATTAATTTCAGAGCTTATAAATTGGCAATTATAATAAAAAATCATTAAAAATATTTGCTACAGCAATATAAAGGAAATACAAAAAAATATAAGAAATACAAATTACAATAAGAAAATACAAATAATAATAAAATGAATACAAATTATAAAAATAGACATTTGTAATTGTAAATTATATATTATTTTATTCTTTAATAAACAAAAACATTATTCAGAATATATTGTGAACAATCACAATATATTAGATATTCTTTTATTTATTTAATTTTCTCTTTCTTTTTTTTGTTGTGAAGGAAGACCAACACCACATCCTCGCCATGCCCGTGTCACAAAGCAACGGAAAACTTGCAGGAGTTCTCGAGTTGTATCGGAAAGAGTCGAGTGAAGAGTTCCACGAAGAAGACGAAGAAATTGTTAATTCTTATTTGGTTTGGGGAGGAATAGCACTTCACTACTCGGAACTTTACCACAGTATGATGAAACAGCGCGAGCTTAATGACTTCTTGTTGTCCGTTGTCCAGTAAGTGTTGATGCTTTTGAAATGGAATGGGACCTGGGAGGGGGAGGGGGTGTTTTCATGCAGTTTTAAATTAAAACATATGACATCCTTAATTGTTATGGCAACACAATTTGTTGCATCATGGTTGCCAACATAATTTCATATGATTAAAATATTTGAAAAGAAAACTGTTCAGGAACTAATTTCTCCAGCTGCACTTGAGTGGCTAGGTTAGCTTTATTCTTTATTGTCATGGCAACACAGTAGTTTGCATCATGGTTGCCAACATAATTTCATATGATTAAAATATTTGAAAAGAAAGCTGTTCAGGAACTAATTTCTCCAGCTGTACATCCTAACAAATTTTAAAATTATATCCTTATAAATTTACTCCTTTTTAGGGGGCTCGAGCAGATGGGGGACAGAGGGGGGGACGTTTCATACTCCGGAGGGATGAATAGCTATATAATATATATGAAGTTTTATTTTAGTATAAATTCCTCTCTTTGTTTCCAGATCAATTTTCAAAGACATGGTGAGTATGGACAAACTCATCACAACAATTATGACCTTTGCCAAAAGTCTCGTCCATGCCGATAGGGCATCTCTTTTCCTTCTCGACAATAAAAATCGCGAACTTTATGCAAGGATATTTGACATCGGGTCAAATTCAAAAACTGAAAATCAAGAAGTAGCGAAGGAGGAGATCAGGTTAGAAAACTGAAGAATAACCAATGATGTAGAACACTTTGAAACAATTAACAAATATATCATATATCATAAAACAAAAGTGGTTAAGTTATATAAAAAGTCTTTCCTTTTGCATGTCTTCCTTTCCTTTCAATTTAGTAATACAATTTATTAATATATTAATATAAAATTTGGCAACGTTTTTAAGATGGATGCCAATTATATTAAACTAAATCATTAATTTACATGGAAGTCCTTCTTTATAACTAAGTATTTAATAATTACAATAGTAAATTAACTTTTTTATATAATCTTTCAGGTTCCCAGTTGGGACTGGGATTGCGGGAATCGTGGCTCAGACGGGAACTGGACTGAATATCGAAGACGCGTATTCGGACTCTCGTTTCAACAGAAATGTCGACCAGATCACCAAATATGTCACGAAAAGTATTCTGTGTATGCCAATCTTAATAAGGAAAAGCGTCATCGGGGTTGTCCAGATGATCAACAAAACAACGGGCAAATTTACCAAGGTCCAACTACTGCACAATTAATAATATATATATATATATATATATATATATATATATATATATATATATATATATATATATATATATATATATATATATATATATATATATATATATATATATATATATATATATATATATATATATATATATATATATATATGACAATCGTAAGGCGTGTTAGGTGTGAGAAGAATCGATAAAATGAGGAATGAACGTTTTAGTTATGTGGTTTGAAGAAAGGGGTAAATGAGGGAATAAATGATAATACGTTGGAATAATTTGGTCATGTGGAAAGGATGAATGACAGTCGGTTGGTTAAGCGAATACATGGTGGTGAGTGTGCTGGGAATCGATCTACTGGAATACCAAAGAAAAAGTGGAATGAGTCAGTAAAGGAATGTCTGGAGGAGATTAATGTGAGTTTGGCAGAGGCGAGAATAAAGGTGCATAATAGGAGTGAATTGATGGGTTTTGTGAGGGGTTATGGTTGTTGGCATGGCCCAAGGGATCAACCCCACATTGACGAGATACCACTGTGAGGGTACATCACGGTCTTGTGAACCCCTATAGTGGATTTTTTTTACTGCGATGAGCTCAAACTTAAGGCTATGGAGGGGATAGTAAGGGAGGCCTTCCATTCGATTAGCGTCATGCTCTTCTACTTAAACATCCTATTTCTGGTCATGTTACGCACCCTACCCCACATCTAGTGCGAAACAAAGATTGGATAAAGAAAGCATATATATATATATATATATATATATATATATATATATATATATATATATATATATATATATATATATATATATATATATATATTTATATATATATATATATATATATATATATATATATATATATATATATATATTATATATATATATATATATATATATATATATATATATATATATATATATATATATATATATATATATATATATATATATATATATATATATATATATATATATAATGTTACAGGAAGATGAGGAATCGTTCGAAACGTTCGCTATTTATTGTGGTTTGGCGCTTCATCACGCGAAACTTTACGACAAAATCCGAAGATCAGAGCAGAAGTACAAGGTAAGAAGAGTAAAGGGAGTGGCAGCCCCTGCCACCCCTCCCATTTCCTCAAAGTTGGGGAGGGGTAACCCCTGCCTCCTCCGTCCCTCTTTCTCATAGCAGATTGAATTTTTATATTAAATTATTTATGCAATCTTGTAACAATGTTTTTTATTTTTATTTTTAATTTTTTTGTTTGCTTAACTTAATTAAAATTAAAAGGTCTTACAAATAAAAATATTTGTCATTTTTTTTTCTTTAAAATTTTTTAATAATTTTTTTTTTTACTTCATTTGGAAATCATTTTTAATTTTAAATTTTAAACTTTCTATTTCGGATTTTTAAACATTTTTCTTTTAATTAAATCAAAAATTTTTAATTATCGAAGAGGAAATATTTTAGTCTTAAATTCTTTAACTCGTATCAGCAACTTTGTAAATGTGAAAAACTACTTCGATTTTTTTCACTCTTTTAACTGACCAATTGCTCACAAATTCTTTTCATTCTTACATATTTACATTCATTTTAGTCCACTTCAAAGCATTGTACTAGATATGCTCTCTCTCTCTCTCTCTCTCTCTCTCTCTCTCTCTCTCTCTCTCTCTCTCTCTCTCTCTCTCTCTCTCTCTTATTACTACCATAATTTTTCTCCTTTTTACAATCTTCCCTCTCCTCCCTAGAATTTTTATTTATCATTTTGTACTCCATACTTCCTCTGCATTTCTGTTTTGACACAGCCTAAGTTTTTGCCTGTACTTTATAACCATGCTTTGTCTTTTCGTCATTTCTGCGCTTCTCGTCCGCCGTCCTTTCATTACAATCTCTTCAAATTTCTCCTCTGTCAGTCAAATAGATTTTAACAAGTTTATCTGAATAATGATTGATCGACTCACACAAACCTTTTCAACTAAATATCATTACAGTTAATGTTCATCCCAACCTTCACTAAACCAGCTAACAAAACTATACCCTCTACAACAGCAATATATTTTTTCCATATGTAAACTCTTATAAAGATAGAGTCTTTCATTGCCAAACAAAATAGGAGAGATAAAAACATTTTTCTCCACTAACCATAATACTCCAATACTTCCCCTTCCCACTACTTCCCCATTGTGTAAACTGCTTAACCCTCATTACAGTTTATTGTGGTTACCCATACCTAGCATAGGCATAGGTCCCTTCCTCTTTGCTTCTGTCAAATTTTGATATATAAAAACCTAATAATCTTCTCCAAGAGTTGCAAAGTTAACTCTGCCTCTACATAATAATAATAATAATAATAATAATAATAATAATAATAATAATAATAATAATAATAATAATAATAATAATAATAATAATAATAATAATAATAATAATAATAATAATAATAATAATAATAATAATAATAATAATAATAATAATAATATGTACAAAGTATTAACACTAATTTTTTGAAGGCTGACTAATTGAAGGTTTTCTTAAATTGTTTTATGCATTTTAATTTTGAATTGGCTTTAGCAATAGCGTTGTAGTGATTAAGACATATAAACCATTGAAACGCTTATTTAGTCTAATGCAGTCCAAGGTAGTACAAGGTAATAGTGGTTTACGTGCACATGTTAAGTTGTTAGAAGCCTTTGCTTACCCAAAGTTAAATGGATTAAGCTTTCATTTACTACATGGCAACATTGCCATATTTTTTGTTTGTGTATACATGGCAACATTGAGACTAAGTCGTAATGCTTTTTTTTATCTAATTTTTTTATTATAATAAAAAACGCATAATCCACTTAACACTTTTTTTTTTGCACCTTTAAAACAGTTAACAAAACAGTTAACATCTTTTGTGTTGCTGTTATTTATCGTTAGTTAAGCCGGCTTTGCATACGTACTAATTTTCAGGTAGCTTTGGAGGTCCTGAGTTACCATAATACCTGTTCCAATGAAGAATTCCAGACCATTAGAGATGAAAAATTATCTCGCTTGATAGAAAATTTAGATCAGTGAGTAATGGCTTACATTTGACAACTCCATTTTCAGATTTATTTTTTTACATTGTCAATTTTTTAAAAATAAAATACCGCCTATTTAAATGCATTATTATTAATGTATTTTTTTTTATTGTTGTTTATATTTTTGAGTGTTTTATGTAGAAATGTTGCTCAATTCTGCCCAGTGATTAAAGATGCTGTAAATATGCTTAGTTGGCCATGCTTTGCATTTCTGGCATCTGCTTTCATAATCTGTATTTATTTACAATATTGCCTATAAAATATTAATGAAAAGTAATTGATAGTCATCATAAGTAAATAAAATACTAAAAAAAATTAATTAAATCGTGTCAGCTCATTATAAGACTTCTTTTTACAGACACTTCAAACTTACGAAGTTGCCATTTCTGTATTAATATTTTTTTGGCAAACCAATGACGGTAGCAAATGATTCTTTATCAAATTATTTATTTAGCTGTTCTGCGCTTTTCCCATCTATACTTGATGCAATTGCGATTTCTTCATTCTAAAGTAAGATGTTTTGAGGTAGCGATTCGCCATTCTAAAGTAAGATGTTTTAATCATCAGTGTTTAGCAAAAGCCTGAAGACACCTGTCCATTATTATTACAGGTGGCTCTTGAGATAATGAGTTACCACGCCAATTGCGCCGAGGATGACTTTTCGGTCATTAACAGTGAAGAAATTCCGGAAACCATTCCCGAGGTTGACTTGTGAGTATTTACAGTAATGTTTCTTCGACATCCCAAGCATGAATTATATCTTCATGTAAAATATATTAATATATGTTATAATTGTTGCATGAAAAAATTGCATGTAATTAATATTCGTGGAAAATGGTTGACATGGGGATACCCAGTAAAAAAGTGTCCGATAGGAATTTTCTCAGAATCCTACAGGACCAATTGGAAATCGGAAAATTCCCAATGGGACCCAAAGAAAACATTTCCGATTAATATTTGTAATGAACCCAACAAGCATTTTCCTGTAAGGTTTTTTCTGGTCAAAGCAATAATCCTTCTATCGAATCTCTTATTGGTTCTTAAGGAATTTCCTATGGGAACCATTGGGGAATTTCCGGTTGGAATTGAAAATTTCTTAAAACACCAACGGATATCCATGAGAAATATGTTTTAAGAATTTAAACATTGGCAACAACGGTACCAATGGAAACAGTATGAGAACCAATAAAATGTTTTGCTGGGTGTCAATTTATTTATTCAAACCAGAGAAGTTGTAAGGAAGAGGTGTTTATATTTTTTCTAATCTCATATAAAATTAACTTGATTTATTCTTCGACTAACAAACCGTTGATGATATATTTATAACTTTCATCGTAACATTTTAAAACGTTATTATTACATTGACTAAAGATGATAACAGACTTTAGTTGGTTGGATTGTCATTATTATTTCAATTCACAATAATTGCAAGTGTTAAATTTATTCTTCATAAGAGCTACAATTTTTTTTTCCTCTAAATCATATATACAGGGTAAGTCAAAAGTCGCACACCAGAGAGATATTGCAAAAATTGGCGTGTTCGAAATGTTCGTCCTCAACTTATAAATACCCTTCAATTCCGGCGATGCATGATTCCCGAACGCATTGGAGCATTTCAATGATAATGTTCCTTCATACCTCCGTAATCCTGTCTTTAAGGACTTTATTGAATATTTCTTGGGCTGCTCTGAATTACAACAGACTTTAAATTACTACATAATAAAAATCAAATGGTATGAGGTCAGAGAACCTTGATGGCCATTCATCAGTACCTCGTCATTCAACACATTTATTACGAAATAGTCACTCGATTCAAAAGTTGGTGACGCACCGTCCTGTTTGAATAACATGTTCTTCTTTATACATGACGGAGCATCTTTCAAGAAATCCATGAGGAAGGTATATAGACCATGGCACATGCTGATATAAATCACCTGTGACATTGTCATCAAGAAGTAAGGCCCGATTATAAGATCATCCCATATTTCAGTCCATACGATATTACTTCACTCCGATCACAAATCTGCAGCGAACACAACAGTATATCAATAATCCCTATCGTGCGAGATTTTTGACTCCTTTTTTCTTTCTTTCTCTCTCTCTCTCTCTCTCTCTCTCTCTCTCTCTCTCTCTATCTATATATATATATATATATATATAGTATATATATATATATATATATATTATATATATATATATATATATATATATAGTTATATATATATATATATATAAATATATATATATATATATATATATATATATATATATATATATATATATATATATATATATATATAGTTATAGCTATATATATATATATATATATATATATATATATATATATATATATATATATATATATATATATATATATATATATATATATATTAATAATAAAACTTTATTAGCACGCGAGTTAATAATTTATTTATTCTTACTCCAAATTTCACTTTCGGCAATGTCATTTTTTTTATTTACATTTTACACATGAGTAAAATATTCTAATCTTTGATTGCCTGCAAGTTTAATATCATTCGACTGATTAATTAGTCTTGTGCACAGAACTGGTTTGAAAAGCTTATGATTTGCTGTGTTTACAAGTTTTGCTCTTTCAATTCTAACAAAATAATTTATTTAATCTTTATCTACTTTAACAATTTTATCTACTTTCTGTAATAGATATATTAAACGATAACTTACTCTACTTATTTTTCAGCTTTTATTTTTCTCCTCTCAATTTGGACGAACTGGACAAGGTTCGTCATACGATATACATGTTCGTCGATCTTTTCGGTTTGGCACGATTTGACAAGGACTGCCTAATCAGGTTCTGCTTGACAGTTCGTAAAAACTACCGAAGGGTACCTTACCATAACTGGACGCACGGATTTAGTGTTGCCAATTCCATGTATGCGATTATTAAGCATGATCCAAAAGTCTTCCGCCCTCTTGAGGTAAGTCATGTTGTACTGTTTTTTATAGTTTATAATTGGATGTTTGAATACCATTAAATATTACCGTCAATGTTCATCTGGAATTGATTATTACTAATTACTGCTGATGTGTCTTTTTATTGAGTGTTTATCTACTGCTAATGTGTCTCTTTATTTAGTGTTTATCTTTGTTCATCGGTGCTCTTTGTCACGATTTGGACCATCGAGGCAAAAACAACAAATTTCTTTTGGACACCGATAGTCCCCTTGCAGCAATATACACCACATCAACCCTCGAACATCATCACTTCAACCAGACAGTCACTATTTTACAACAGGTAAGAATTAGACTTACCGCGATTCTCATAATTGATACAGTGTTCAAAGTTAGATATAGCTTCTTATTTGTTTTTGTTGTGTTTGCAAATTTCCATCGCGTTTCATTGACATGTCTGATCTCTTCTTCACTACAGTACATGCCGTGGTACATTTTATAATGAAATGAGATTAGGATATATGTTGAAAATAAGTATTAAAGTTAGCCTCATAAGTGATCTGAGAGAGAAAAAAATATCTTTTTGGAGGAACCACGAGCCTTTACTAGTTTTGGTGGTCCAGTAAGGCTAAGCATACGGCATATTCTCCACAAATTCTTATTTTTCAAATTAGGGCTCCCATCGTGGAGCCCTAACATAGAAAAAAATTGGAAATTAAATAACTTTTTAAGTTAGTTAATATTTTTTTTCAGGAAGGCCACAACATTTTCAGCAAGTTGACGTCCTCCGAGTACAAACAAGTTCTTGGGAATATAAAACATTGTATTCTAGCCACGGATTTGGCAGTCTTCTTCCCTAATAAAACAAAACTCACGACCTTGGTCGAAGAAGGGGCTTTCTCTTGGGATGACCCAGAACACAGGTTAATAAATAATAATAGTTTCATATTTTGTGAGAAGAATTGATAAAATGAGGAATCGACGTATGAGAGAGTTGTGTGGCGTGAAGAAAGGGATAAATGAGAGAATAAATGAAAGTACGTTGAGTTGGTTTGGTCATGTGGAAAGGATGGATGATAGTCGGTTGGTTAAGCGGATGTATAGTAATGAGTGTGCTGGGAATCGACCGGTTGGGGGCCTGAAGAAAAAGTGGATTAAGTCAGTAAAGGAATGCCTGGAGGAGAGAAATGTGATTTTGGCAGAGGCGAGAAGAAAGGTGCAAAACAGGAGTGAATGGCGGAGTTTTATGAGGGGGTATGGTTGTGGCCCACCTGGGTCAAGGGATGAACCCCACATTAACGAGATGCCATAGTGAGGGTCCATTGTGAAGCTCTAGGATGGATTTTCTGACTGCGACGTGTTCTTACTAAAAGGTATAAAGGGGGCGATAAGGCTGGGCTTTCTTTTCAACTTGTGTCATATTCTTCTACTACTTTCCTGTTTCCGGTGCATGTCACGCACCTTACCCCAGTCTTGGGGAGAGAAAGTGGATGATGATGATGATGATATATATATATATATATATATATATATATATATATATATATATATATATATATATATATATATATATATATATATATATATATATATATATATATATATATATATATATATTTTTGATCTCTCTCTCTCTCTCTCTCTCTCTCTCTCTCTCTCTCTCTCTCTCTCTCTCTCTCTCTCTCTCTCTCAATACATTGTTTTTACCAATCTTCCTAATTCCAAATTTCAAAATTGCATATTCACTTCAGTCTGTACAGACTGTGAATTCGACATCTTTGAGATATAATTTATTCCCAGACTCCCCTTTCAACAAACCCCGCCACTCTACCATCTTCTTCCCTACTTTCTTTTACTCGTTATTCTTTATTCCCTTCAATTCAGTTTATAGTTAATTTTTCCTTTGACGTAAGTATCAGATATCAATCTTTTTGACTTTCTTTGTCCCTAAGTCCTTTTACATCCTTTAATATTCCTTATTGAGGTTATTTATTTATTTATTTATTGACAACGTTCCCTATCAGTTTCTTTCAAATCATTGCAAATATTCTAAATTTTCTAAATAAAGCGTTTACTTTACTTTTAACTCTGACTTTGTCTGTTAATGAGGTTTCAGCTTTTAATATTCTGTCCGATGATATTTCAATGTCTTCTTCCTACTGGATCACAACTTATCTACATTCCCCTAACCTAGGCACAACCTTTTCTCCTCAAGATTTACCTTTTCTTTTAAGCTCTCTCCACTTCTTCTTTTCAGACGTTTTATGTGGTTTCTCCATTATGTCCCATCACATCAAAGTATATTGAACTAGTGAGACACGAATAGCTTCCACCTTTTTTCTCATGATTTGTTACATTTAACATGAAAGGAATTTCATGTATGTTCTCTACTAGTCTTTATACTGCAAAAAGAATCGGGCTGACAGGTTTTATTTTTTCAACATAAAAGTCAACCACATTCGTAAACAGATTTAAGTTCTCTAAATTCCTTAATACCCATGTCCACTCATAACCAATTTGTCCAATTGTCAAACAACGATTTCTGTAATTGTTTCCAGATTACAATCCTTTCCAGATTACAATCCAAATAACCCATGATTTCATTACCAATAAAAGATGTTTCCTGCTCTTCCAAAACATCTACCTTTTGAAATATGTAACAACTACTATAATTAAACTTTTCAAAATGTAATTAATCCTAATAGTGGAAATATTGTTTATCACGTAACAGATTAATGCTGGAGGCTGTGACAATGACTGCAAGTGACCTCTGTGCTTCAGCGAAACCTTGGGATATTCAGGCAGAAACTGTCAAAGTCATTTTCGAAGAATTCTACGACCAGGTAATAATAATAATAATAATAATAATAATAATAATAATAATAATAATAATAATAATAATAATAATAATAATAATAATAATAATAATAATAATGTAGACGAAACAATGAGATTAAAGGCAACATTGAACTACATTTCTTATGCCTTACAGATTCCCTATTTACATTACCTGATCCAACCTATTTTGACCTAGCTAGTCTTAAAATATTGAGAACATATCTCTTTTCTTCATTTTACAATAAAGCTGTTGTCTCTAACCGATAGCCATTCTTCTAAGCTTGTTTTCTGTTATTGACCAAATTTTTTTTTTATTTTTTTTTATTTTTTATTTTTTATTTTTTCCATGTCTCGTATCTCTCTACCAGTTCAGTTGCTCCTTTGATGATTACACAATTTAATTTTTAAATCAATATTTGAAAACATACATAATATTTATTCATTATCAAAATTTTAAAATTTTTCCTCCGAAATACTAAATTCATATCATATCTTGCGTCGAGTATATTACCTTCGAGAATTACAACTATAAACTTTTTTCCATTATCTATCTCTGGATTTATGTCATTTAATCTCATTCCTATAGAATCCCATTTATAAAAACTTCCAAAGTGAATCTCTAGAGCCTTAATCCATTGCCCTTTATCGACACTCTTTTTTGAGAAGTCTTAACAAATTAATTTTTTGTTAAGCTGCAGTTTAGCTTCATATGTTATTTCTTATTTAACAACAATTTTACTTTTTCATTGGTAGCATGAAATATAGCTAAATGAATTTTGACTTTCTAGGGTGATGCAGAAAAGTCTGCCGGAAGGATACCAATACCAATGATGGACCGAAATAAACCTGAAGAACAGCCCTCTTCACAGGTATAATACTTGAATAGTAAATTACATAACTACCTGCAATTAGGTTGCAATTTTATTTTAAATTGTTGATAAAACAAATGATTAACTTTCAAAATATAATTAATTATAACATAAAAAACATAAAAGAATTACCTTATTCAGTGGTCAAATAGATAATTATTAAAGCCTGATACATATGTTATTTTGAATGTAACTACAAATAAACCCAATATATATATATATATATATATATATATATATATATATATATATATATATATATATATATATATATATATATATATATATATATATATATATATATATATATATATATATATATATATATATATATATATATATAATTTTTTTTTTTTTTTTTTTTCTTCTACAACTGCTCCAAGGAAGGGTCAAGACCCTGTCAGAGGGCCAACACTCTTCTGAATCTTCCTCAATCCTCCAAGATTCCATCTCCCCTCAGCTCCTGCGTCGACGGGATTCCATTTCTTATCAATGAGTCCTAAATCGAACTCTCCCATCTCTTAAGTCTTTCTCTTGGTCTCGTTTCCTCCGGTCTCCACTCCCATCTCTTCTTGGCCACTCTTCCTTCTTGTATTCTCTCCAGATGTCCCCACCACCTCAATCTGGCTGCATCCATCTTATTCAATATAGTCTTCACTCCAACCTCCTTTCTTATTCTTTCGTTTCTCTGTCTGTCTCTTCTAGTCTTTCCCATTATCGCTCTCAAAATGTACATCTCCGCCGACTGTATTCTACTATCCTCTCTTGTGGTCGTACTTCATGTCTTTGCTCCATATAGTAAAATCGGTGTTAACACACCCTCAAATATCACCCTTTTCATTTCCACACCATTTGTCTATCTTTCAGTATGATACACTGCCTTACTGTCTCCATACTGAGCTATCCTGTTTGTGATTTTACTTTTTTTTATATATATATATATATATATATATATATATATATATATATATATATATATATATATATATATATATATATATATATATATATATATATATATATATATATATATATATATAAATAATATTTTTCTTTTGTACTATATTCATTAAGTTTAAATACCAGCAAAATAAAATAAAAGTCATCCGGTCATTTAATAATAATAATAATAATAGATAATAATAATAATAATAATAATAATACACACAATACCACACACACACACACACACACAATAATAGCTTCAATGTGAAAAGCCATTAGTACACCTGTATATACTACATTAATATAATATATTATTAATATATATATATATATATATATATATATATATATATATATATATATATATATATATATATATATATATATATATTATATATTTTATATTAATATATATATATATATATATATATATATATATATATATATATATATATATTAGTAATGGTATTAGAATAAATAAATCCTAATGACTATATTAGAAGCTCATCCAGTGTTCATTGTGTGAGCTTTTACCTTTATACTCTTAGAAGAGGCTCTTTGTATCACAAAAGCTTCATCAACTGAAAAGCCATATAAGATTATTTAATCAGCAATGTATTTATTTTCAGGTTGGATTTCTTTCTGGAATTTGCATCCCATGCTATGGATTAATAGCAAAATTAATTCCAACCTCTCTTCCTCTTTTGGATGGATGCAAGAAAAATCTGGAGAGGTGGAAGGAGTTGTCGGAAGAGATTGAAGAGAGAAAGAAGTTAAAAGAAAAAGAGGAGTGTGAAAACAATATTGATAAAGAAGGAAATGAAGAAATATTACAAAACAATTCATCTAACGAAGAAACTTCAGATACTGGAGCAACGTGTAGTAAAAAGGCTCCAGGACCTAAATTAGGGTTTAAAAAGGCCCCTGACATTAGGGAGCAAAGGAAAGTAAAGAGAGACCCAAAATCTAGACAGAAAGATGAATCGACCAAATCCAGAATCTCAGCCTCAAAATCCAATAACAAAAAATCCGAAACACAACATTCTGTCCGGAGGAAAGAAGCATCGATTGATAAGTGAGAGAGTGTTCTCACAATTAATGTAAGCATCTTCACATTCCTAATTGTTGAACTACCAATTAAGTACCTTTTTGCACGTAACTTCATCTGTGATTTTCATATTTATTTATAAAGAGTAGCAGAGTGCCTCTCAGTAAAATGAATCACGTGCTATTTTACGTTGATCATTTTTCTACTTTCTGTAAATGCAAAATGTAATTAAAAATGAAATATATTTCGTTGCCAAATAGTCAGTTAATGTTTATATTTTCACAAAGATTAAAATGTAGAGGGAACAAATTTATCTCTTTATGAGGCACAAAATACCTCAGTAATTTTAACTCCAATTTTATGTTTAAACAAAATAAACTGCAGAAAATGTTTTAAAAAATTTTGTTTTTCTAAGTTTTATTTTCCTAATATTTTAAGTGTTTTCAACATTTATGTAAATAGTAAGTAATTTTCCTACTTACACTACTAAGATAAGGCTGCTAAGAAACTTGGTTGATAAGGCTACCACTCATAAGAGAAGTAGTAATCAAGGCCAGACACTTACCACTATTATTACCCGTTATAATAGGCAGGCCTCATGACTAACGATAAAATATTTTAAACGTTTTACTGATCAGGTGGAAATACTCACAGAATTAAAAGAACTCTGCGTCAGAGATCAAACAGCAAAACTTTGTTACACAACTTCTATATCCAATCAATCACAATCTCGCCTTCATTTTAACAGTGCTTCCATTTATACCTGCTGATTTATCATTTTTCAACTTTCTCACTCTATCTATTACCTCCTCCATACTAATTACCTCATCCCCCAAAGTACCTACTGGCAATGTTATGCAGATATTCAAAGTGTTCCCTCCACACTTTTACGTACAACTCATCAGCCACGAAGGCATCATTCCTATTCATTATACCTTCCAGAATAGTTTCGTATACCTTTTGTAAATCCGTATTTATCCTTCTTCCAAACTTTTCATTTGCCTCTTTCTTTTCATACGCATGAAACTTTTAGCCCCCCCCCCTCTTCTTCTCTATATATCCTCTTAAGTCTTTCTTTCGAAAATTCATCAATAGATTTTGGTACATTCAAACACGCCCTTTTTTTACTTTTTACCGCTTAAATCACCTCATCATTCCGCTATTCACTGTTGACATTCTTACTTCCTACTTTGGCACCCATATGCTTCTCTTGCACTACTAACAAATGTTTCCTTAGTTTGCTTCCAGATTTGATCAGTTTCATCTTGTAAACATTCGCAAGTGCTCTCATACACTCTTCCTTATAACCCTGTTCAGTTAACTTCTTACTCGAAATTCTCCCCATGTCCTTCCTTTTTTTCTTTCCTCTCCAGCCATGTCCCCACTAACATTATTTTACATTAAACAACATAATGATCTGATATTCCCATCCCTAACCCCCTCACTTCTTTATCATCCATCTCATTATTCAACATCTCTTTCTTCACCAACACAAAATCAATCATACTCTCCACTTACACCAATTTATTTTCGTATACTTATGGTTAGTCTGTGTTCATAAAATTTATTACTTACATACTTACACACATGCCTCTCTCATCAAAGAAATCATTCACTGTCCTAATATTTTCTCCCTCAACTCTAAAGGCACCTGTTATACCATCACTTTTTCGATCACCTCTACAACCATTTAAGAAGCCCAGCACAATTATCATGAAGCCCCAACTCACCCCGTCTAAAACATTATTGAGATTGTTCGAGAAACTCTCACTCTCCTGAACATCACCCTCAGATAGACTTTATGCTACAATCACATACCTTAACCTTCTCAAACAAATTTAACCATTAGTATTCAAGTACTCACACAAACAAAATCCACCATAACTCTTTGCCACAAGTCGCTCATCAAAATCGCAACTCCTTTTCTTTGTTTTTTATTCTTCTCCACTCCAACACACGCACATATTTCACTATATTCCACTCTCCTTCACCACTTCCTTTCATTTTTGTTTCAGTCACAGGAAGCATATCAAATGTATCCATTCTAAATACACCCATTACCTCTCTCCTCTTTTCGCCATCTACTCCTCTAACATTCCACGAGCCCAGATCTTTCATGCTGTTACACCGAAAGATACATGGTCCCTTACGGCTGTCAGGTCCAAGGCATACATTAGCATTCCTAGGACATAAATAGATTGTAGCGGGTCTCCAAGCCGGTTACCACTGTCCTTTTAGGCGTCTCTTACGACATGCAAAACATGCGGTGTGGGAATTGTCTCACTCCACATAAAAAAGGCATCCATTGTGTCATTGGAGAAATCCTTCTGGATGTCATAGGCCAATTTCAACAGAGGGTCTGCAGTAGAGAGGTGATTTCGGAAACCAAATTGGTAATTTAAGAAGGTATGTCGGATCTCCAGAACCGAGATAAGGCGGCCAGATATCATCTTCATTAATTTACAAGTGTGGCAGGTCAACGCAACCGGTCTATAACTGTCAGCTAATTTTGGATTTTTTTCAGCCTTGGGGATTAGGATGACACACGCTGTTGTCTATTCCTATCCTGATTCTGTCATAAAAGTCTAACAAAAAAAAAGCAGATACAGCTAGGTGGACGTGGCGGAGCATGATGTAAGAAAGGTGTCTGGTTCAGGAGGATCATCCATATAGTTTGCCAATGCCTATCGATGCTCATTGAGGATAAAGAGACGATTATATGTGTTATCTTCCCCTTTCACTGCTCAGTATCACCTTATTCTTTGGAAGTTTTCAATATAGCTAGAAGAACTGGAATGTTAACTCCAAATTTTCTTTTCCTCTTTTCGTACTCGAGCATCTTCCGACGGCACAATTACCGTTTTACCTTTCGCTAAAGCTGAAATCTTTGCTCAAACCTCTGCCTCAAATTTCACTTTAGGCGATTACGGCTCTATTCCTCCTTCTCCTCCATCCCCTCCAATTCATTTGTGAAACACATCGCAATTTCTTCAACAGATATTATTTCTCTCAATGAGCTTAACACTCTCTCTCTCTCTCTCTCTCTCTCTCTCTCTCTCTCTCTCTCTCTCTCTTCTCTCTCTCTCTCTCTCTCTCTCTCTCTGTCTCTGTCTCTCTCTCTCTCTGTCTCTCTCTCTCTGTCTGCTCTCTCTCTCTCTCTCTCTCTCTCTCTCTCTCTCTCTCTCTCTCTCTCTCTCTCTCTCTCTCTCTCTCTCTCTCTCTCTCTCTCTCTCTATAAGTTTATGGTTCTTTTGTCTCCTTCATCTTTCCTTTTCTCTTTGTTAGATATTCTTTCTCCTTTTTTATCTTCTATCCGCTTCAACCATCCCTTCCTGTTGGAAAGTTTCGCTCATTCAGCCTATGCCAAAAACAATTAGTAAATTCTTTAACAACCTTCATATGGGAAAGTTTGTCTTTAAACGAAGCTCTGATAAAAAAAACACTTGGATGGAAATAATGGAGATATATCTTTAGAGAATCTTTCCGAAAATTCTTGTTTCTTTCAAATGAATGAGTCAAAGGAGATTTTACTCTCCATCAGCGGGATTCGAAACACTGGACTCCGCGTCGCTAAGTTAATAGTAACCGAGCGCTCTATCCACTAAGCCATCCACGTTCCCATAAAAGAAAGTTTCAAGTCTAGATTATAAAGCCCCCGGTCTTCTCCTCCCATAATTGCTGAGTATTCAAAGGAAAAAAAACTGTGGTTGTAAGACTTGGAATATCTCTAGAAGACTACAATATGCTTCATTCTTCGAAAACGGCTGTCAAACTGTGAGGAAATGGTGTTCATCATAGGAAAAAATTCTCTGCAAGGAAACATGGTGACAAAATCTCTCATTATCAGATATGTCATCAAAGTACTTTTTAATTTACGAATTTTTATGATTGTAAATGATTTAAAACTCCTCATTTGACACTTATTTCTGATGCTTCCGTAACTATTTCTTCAAGTTTATTTCTCAGGTCAATAAGACCAAGTAGAGAGCTTTGAAGCTGGCTATGTGCAGAAAATAAGTCAGCTGTTTTTGACTGTAGTGACCTTGAATAAATAAATATATATATATATATATATATATATATATATATATATATATATATATATATATATATATATATATATATATATATATATATATATATATATATATATATATATATATATATATATATATATATATAACTTCAAAACTTTGCACTAATAGATCACCAGGAAAACAAAGGTAAAATATTATTCCTTATTGACTTTAATGTCTTTGATGTATTCCTATCATGTGACTCAGAAATTTCACTGCTCTGATTTTGCTTTAAGAACACAACAAACTTAGTCATATATCCCCGTTCATTTTTTGAATTCAATGTTTTATAGTACGGTAGTCTTTGTTGATTTTTTTAGCGTCATTTGTTCATGCCATCAAGAGTCGCCCGCAGAAAAATATTTAGGGGAAGCAAATTAAGTCCCATAGTCATAGGGGGTGCAAACCCCATAGCTCCCTCAAACAATAAGAAAATAAGAAAGATATAAATTTCGTACCTAATCTTCATTATACATAAGATATCAGGAGCATATGTAAATGGTGTACAAGGAAGGTAAATAGTAACCTATTATATATATTTTAAAAAAAAATCCAATATACAAACAGGTTAAGTAATATTAATTTAAAAATCTTGAGAAAAGCCAATAACTTTTGTCCTTATAACCAGTTTCACAGCGATATATTCTGAGTTTTTTTATTTTATTTTAAATATATGAATATAGCTCAACCCTCAACAAGGAATATTAAAGAAGCTTTGCTAGGTTACGAGCTGAATTTGAATTTGTTGAGTTTACCAAATAATAGTTATGATATAATTAAATGTTTTGTTTTGTTTTGTTTTTTTAAAGTATTGAGATAATCACGATTTTTTTTTCCCAATTACCTATTTAGATAAATAATGTACAAGTTTATAACTTTAAAGTATTAAGAATCACAAAATTTACATCACAAAAAATAATTTTTTTTTTTTTTTTCAAATTACCTATTTAAATAAATAATGTACAAGCTTATAACTAGGTTGTTTTATTAACTACATGGGCAACATTCTTATTTTCTTTTCCCCGGGGAGGGGGGGTTATTTGCCCTTTCTTGCCTCTATATGCTGAAGTAAATAAAAAAAAATAGAACAAAAAAAAAAAAAAAAAACCTTAAGAGTTTCAAAAATAAAAAAATATAAATTGATATTTCATGGTTTGAACTCAAATCATCCACCGAAATTAAATTCAAATTGTGTTCAAGACTTTACACAAAAATGTATGTTGGTTTATGAACTTTATTTTCTTTTGAACACATTGTTTAGACTTTAGACCATAGTATAGATATAATTAAAATCATAGTACTTCAATCCAATGTTATAACTT
>JABUQX010002728.1:0-12500 GCA_015478945.1 Trachelipus rathkii | reverse complement strand
CTAAATCAAAAAATCGAAAAAAAAACAATTGTGACTATTGTAGGTAATGGATCCATCTATGCATATTTCAAGTTTGAAGTTATTTCGAAAAAAATTCTGGAAGTTGATACGACAAATGATAAAAACATGGGTTTTGAAAAATTGAAAATTCTGAAAGAATGACTGCAGACACAGAAAAATACCCGAAAACAACGTTTTAGAGTGCAAAAAAAAGTAACAGTTTGGTGTTTATAGGGTCAAAATCGGCTGATAATTCCAAATTTTATGTCTATTTTTAGGGGGGTGGGTGAAAATTAGGCGTAGCATGAGTCTAATATTGGATCTTCCCCTTCAGCGAACTAATAGGAAATGAGAATACAGCATAAGAAAAACATGTTAAACATTACTAAACGGGATAATAACCGTGGGAGAATAAACACATTTTGAGCCATTGAGAGGAGCGTTTAGGAAATTTTGGAAAAAAAAAGTTTATCTGTTATCGAAATCGAATCTCATACAGTTTAAAAGCTGATAAGAAAATATTTTATAAGCTCGTAAATTAAGGTAACGGTTAACGGATGTAGGGGAAAATTTTAACTCGTTAACGTTAATTCACAAATGTAACTCGTTAATAGTCCGTTACTTCTTTTCGAAATTAACGAAAGCGTTAAAAGTTAACGAAAAAATTAACGAGTTAATTAACGGATTAACGCTTTAACGGGTTAATGCCCACCTTATATACAATAATGTATATAGTATATATATATATATATATATATATATATATATATATATATATATATATATATATATATATATATATATATATAATAAATATAAATTTACATATATATTTCTTATATTGTGTATTTATATATATATATATATTATATATAATATATATATATAATATATATAATATATTATATAGTCTCAAATCACGTTTACTCTCATCAACGGCTTCGCTTTTTCGTATGCTGCGTCATTTTCTGTATTAACTTTAAAAATTTGTTTAACAATATATCGTACACATCAGCAGCTACAGTGATTACATTTATTTTCAGAAACTGAAGATCGAATTTCACTCTTCAATTGAGTCTACTCCTGGCACTTTTTCTTGTAGATATGAGAGGGAAGAAACTAGGCCTGCTTGCAATCAGCCACTATTAAATCGTCCTTAATTTTGAATTCAGTAACGTCGGCTTCTCTCGGCAGTTATTCATCAAGAACTAATACCAGTTCTGACACAGAAAATAATGATGAAGAAAACAACCATGTGACGCCTGATGCTGCTCAGAATGCTGCTACGCAACAGCTTGGATGTTTTATCTGCCCCAACGAAAATGACCCAATTGGAATTAAAAAAGATTTTATGAAGAAGCACCCTATTCAAGTTAGTGAAGGAAAAGGAGCTAAATTGCCATTTGACCCTTCAAAACTTTATTACCGACATTTACCGAATTTTGATAAAATTACAGAAAATGGTTATCCACATTCGATTCGCTCAACGAGTGTACTGCTCCAGTTGTATGGCTTTTGGAGGTAAAGATAATAGAGATTCTACATTTATTACCGGACATGACTCTTCTCCTAAACATATTTTTAAATCTGTTGAAATTCACGAAGACTCTCGTTATCATCAACTCGTAGCGAAGGTAGCTTTTCAAAGCCAAAAAGGTCATGATATTTCAAATCTTCTGACTATTTACCAAACCAACAAGCGAGAAAGAGAAGTTCACACCAGAAGTTTGGTTGTTTAACGTTTAATTGTTATATTTTGTTTTATTGGAACACAAGGCCATTGCGTAAGAGGGGATAAAAGCAGAAGGGGTTTATACGCTTGACTCTGCAGATAATTATGGTAATTTTCTCGAACTGGTCATGTTGGTTGCAAGTTATGATGTGATTTTACAAAATCGTGTCAGAAAGCCACTGGAAAGTTAACTAAAAACTGACTGGACGCACGCTTTTGTTTGACATTTTTGTTCAAAAACTTTTATCAACAAGCTACTTAAATAATTTGTTCGATGTTCCTTGATATCATTTTTGAAAGACCATGATAGCATAATATTCAGCGTGATGGTAAATAGTACTCAAGATGTAGCTGTTATTGGCCAGTCGGGCGAATTTGGCGTCCGCTATGTCTTTCAGAGGAAAGATATATTGAAAGACTTTTAAAACATAACAGTTTCGATGATTCATGCTGATTGGCTTTTGTACGAGCTTTTAAAATCAGAATTAGCCAAGTTTGGCATTGCACCATCAAATTTATTGCTTGTTCATTTGACGGAGCTAACAATATGAAAGGTTGTTTTAACGGTCTACAAGTTCAGTTCAAAAAGGAAAATGAAGATCTTATTTACACTCACTGTATGGGACACATGCTGAACTTGGTAGTAGCTGATTCAACAGTAACGTTGCTCCAAGCAGAAAACTTATTTGGATGGTGGAAGAATCAGCTGGTTTTCTAAACTCGTCTTATAAAAGAATGGCCGTATGTGAGAGGGAAACAAAAAGAAAACGTATTGCACATGAAAAAAAGCACAAGTTGCAAAAAATAGGAGCCACAAGTTGGTGGAGCAAAAATAAAGCTTTTTCTTCAATTATCGATGAAGGATTTTTAAGAATTGAGAAAGCGTAAACGCAGAGAAACTATTCAATTTTATTACCGTTTTAAAAGAAATATCAAATGCAAATCTAAATTCATGGCAAGAATTTTATGTCAATGGTCCAAATTTAAAAACTTATTTTATGTCCTATTGTTTTATTAGACTTATTTCTTGTTGTTATTCTGCACATTTCAAAGTATTTACAAAGTTAAAACCATTGACTTATTCTATACCAGCTGGTAACTTGGTAGAGAAGCGCTTCAACAAGTAGGAGATAGGAGTGATAAACACTTTCAGGCTCTGTATTCAAAAACAAAATATTATGCAAGTACAGTAAATAGCAAATTAGAAGATAACAGTATTGATGTAGAAGTAGAATTAGATTTAGTAAAAAAGAACTTCAAAGAAAAAGGTAATGCCTGGTGAAAAATCAATAGATGAAGCTCCTGGAATCTCAACTGCTCAAAACTATAAATTGATCTTTGTCAGTGTTTTAGATCGTGCCAGGACAAGTATCGAAGAAGATTTCGAAACAAAGAAATTTTAGAAGATTGTTCCTGGTTAGACCCAAAGAAATTTAAATGAAATCGTAATGCTTGATAGTTTTCCTACGGAAGTTCTCTGTATTTCTAAACTTTTATAAAATTGGAAAGAAGTTCAGTTATTGATAGAGCTGAAACGGTTTGCAGATTAGTATGAAAGTTTCACAATGGGCTTGAAAAAAAAACTTACATTAAAAGAAAACAAGACAATTTAATGAGCTGAAGAAATTCTTGTGAATTTGTGGCGATGTGACTCCTGAAATTTGAAGAAAGACGAAAATCCATTATGGGTACTGCATCTGACAATAAAAATGTTTTTAGGTGTTTATCATGCGCCTTTTTTGTTTTTGAACTCTCACAATCTGGATTATTTACCAAAATATATGTAGCTTACAAGTTTGTACTACCCATACCTTGTACACAAGTCACCTGTGAAAGGGTATTTTCTAAACTTAAAATAGTTAAGAATCGACTTAGATCTACTTTAAGCCATGACCTTATGTCTAATCTTCTTTGCATGAGAGATGAGACTCGGATAAAAGATGTTATATAGATGAGTAGCCAGGACAGTGAAAAGAAACTGGCCAAAAAGCTGTTAGGTTAGTAAACAATCTTTCACTATCACATAACCTTTCTTAGTTTGCTGAGTCTGTACTCTGTACCAAGGTATTGTAGAGCAATTTTTCTTTTTGTTATAAAATATATTCTATTATTTGTAACAATTAAATCACAATTAAAGAGGACATTGTTTTTCTTTTCAATATACTTGGTTTTTCATTACCGATGTGACTTGTGTCCCTTTTTAATATTTACTGAGGTATTACAGTAGGATTTAGACTATTATAGCTTCAACAGTGTGATTTGGTTTCCTAAAACTAAAAATATTACTCAATCTCATTTTTAAATAATAGACCACTCGTAATTAATTAGTATACTTATTTTTTCTAGCAGGGAACAAATTAGGTGCGGTAAATAAAAATTATATAAATATTTGTTGTGAAAGTAAACTACATCAAAAATAGCTTACTTTTTCCTCAACTATTTCCCCAAGTGACAAAATAGGTAAATATGCTTTTTAAGCATGCAAGCCTAATTTTTAAACATTACATATTCCAATAATCTATTCCCTCTAAATTTCCTGGTAAGGGGCCCCTTTTCAATTTTTAGCCGAGGGCCCCCAAGGGAGCCAGTCCGGGCCTGCCCAGCACCTCGACGAGTCAAGATATGGGTCCAGATTTGGGAGCTAGCGTTTTAGTAGATGACAGTCACGAAAATGACATTGGTAGATACGTTGGACATTCATCTATGATTTCGACTGAGAAAAAGAAACAGTTACTGAAAGAGTGTTGGATTCCACGTAAGACCTATAATTTTTTGGAAGATGCTACCACTTAATGAGGAAATTCAATTATGAATGGTTGGAGACATATTCACCTTGGCTGACATACTCCAGGCACCTAAAGTAGCATTTTGCAAGTTTTGTATTTTATTTCCACCAAATAAAAGTTTGTTCAGAGGGGGTCCTAGGCTCTTTAACAATAAGACCTTTCACTAAATATAAAGATGTTCATGCGATTTGTAAGGGACATACAAAAACAGAGTGGTATAAAACTGCCGTTGAAGCTGCAAGATTGTTCCTACAAGACGTGCCGGTAGACATCCAAATTAACCAGCATGCAAAGAAAATCATAGAAGAAAATAAAAAAATATTATCCTCAATAATTTCATGTGTGACATTTTCTTGTACGCGCAATTTACGGCTTCGGGGTAAGCATCATGATGAGGGAGTGTTGAAAAATTTGTGCCGCTTACGAATAGATGCCGGAGATCAGCCATTGAAAAGCCATTTTGAAAAGGGGAAGAAAAATGCCACATACCAATCAGTTCAGATTCAGAATAAAATCATTTCTCTATGTGGTACTACTATAAAAGAAAGCATCGTTAATAAGGTAAAGGAAGCGTGCACGTATAGCTTACTAGCAGATGAAACCGCTGATATTTCTGGAAAGGAACAATTTCCATAGTGTTGCGCTATTTCGACAAATAGTCCGATGAAATCAAAGAGGAATTTATTGGCTATGTAGAACTGAAAGTGCTTGGCGCAAAAACCATTGCGAAAGCCATTGACGATTTTGTCACGACCGAAGAACTGGATCCCGAGAAATGGGTTGGCTTGGGTTTCGATGGCTGTTCTACAATGTCTGGCAAAGAAGAAGGTGTCCAATTAATATTGAGGAAAAATTATAAAAAAGCATTGTTCTTTACTTGCTCTTCACACAAACAAAATTTAGTAAATGATTTGAACACAATACCAGAAATCCGCAATACTGTGGGAACTATAAAGGAAATTATTACGTTTTTTCGCGAGTCGATCTTGAGAAAAAAATTAATGCCAAACATCTCAAGCCTATGCCAGACCAGATTGTCTGAACAACACAAGTGCATGTGCATCAGAGTGTTTAAGGAGCACTTTGTATGAATGATGCAAGCATTAGAAATCCTTTCCATTGAAGGAAATACCGCCCAAGAAACAGAGCTTTTCAGTTGCAATTCACGGCATGTAGTGTCATCATCATGGGCTCATGATATTATCACGAATACTCTGCGATGTTAGGGCCAGTTGTAATGCTACTCCAATCTAAGACCATTGGATATGTCAAAACTTCGCAGCAACATTCACATATTGTGGAAATGATAGGAAGCCTCGGAAAGGTAAGAAAAAATCACTCGATGAGTGTTAAGAAGAAGTTAATGAAATCGCCGAGCAACTGGGAGTTGATCTGAATATACCACGGATTTTTTGGTAGGCAGCAGCACTGCATACCATCCAGCAACAAATCCCACAGAGTTCTGGAGAAGATTCTTAATAACTCCTTTGGATTTTATAACTTCTTCTTTGGAATTACCGTTTTCTACTGAAAATACACCTGCTTAACCAACCGACTATCTTACATCCTTTCCACATGCTACTCATACAATCGATGAACTAAAGGAAAGACAGCTTCCATTTTATAGTTTTTTTACCATTAGAAGGCATAGAAAGAAGAACTAGAAAACTTTGTACAAATTTGGAAGGAACAAGAAACTGAGTAGTGAAGAATTAAAAGATCTTGTTTCCCAAGTCTTAAAGGAGACTGAACTTTCTTTCCGTCGACGAAAAAAGGCTTTATGATACTACTCGCCCAAACCATGCACTTCACTCAGTACAGTAAGAAACTCTTTCAGTTCTGCTAAGGATCAAGACTGGCTGCGAAGGTACTATGGAAGAGACAGGTTTAAAGAGACTGGCTTATGATGAGTGTACACAGATATTCGTGTTTGACAATTATGATTATTTTATTCAAACAGTAGTTGATAATTTGCCCTTGAAAAAAAAAAAATTACTTTTTTTAAATAAATATCAAATTTTGGGGAAAGGGAAATTTAGTGAATTTTCCATCATTGCATATTGTATTGATATTCTATTGTTTTAATAAAATATTTTTTTTTAAATATTAAATCAATGAAAACCATACAAATTTTTCTAGTTTTATGTCTTCTTTCTTATATATATTATATATATATATATTAATTATATATATATATATATATATATAATAATTATATATACTATATAATATATATATATATATATATTATATATATATATATATATATATATTATATATATATATATATATATATATTTATTAGGTGATGCCGAATAGTGAAAAAGCCGAATACCGAATACCGAATATTCGGCTTAAATATTCGCCGAATACCGAATATTTTTTTAGTGCTTCGCTATTCGCCCGAATAGTTATTTCAAAGTCGGTCATCCCACTGGTCAACAAAAAAGGTGAAAATTTTCTTGGATGGACTTTGTAGCAGATATATAGTAGTAATTCGGAGGTGCTGATTCCATATATATTCCTCGGATTTGCTGTATCACATCCCGTTTTTCGTGCAATCATGGATCCCAATTTTTGCATATTCCCTAGGAATGTCAAAATTCATGTGCGCACTACGTAGGTTGTATAGACGTTACCTTCCGCATATATCTACAGTAGCAGCAAGTTTACTGCGGTCGATATTCGGGAAGCATGTGGTAACTTTAGTACGTCTACATGTATGAATGCCAATGACCTGGAGATGTCCGATCATCCTCGAAATACAGTCGGATGGTCGTCATTGTCACCCCGCAGGGTGAACTGAAGCGATCTTTGTATGAGAGTTGCTATTGCCGAAGTTGTCCTGAGCTGTTTGCTTCGAGGTTGCGTGAAAAATGACTACTGGACCATGACAAGAGTAACATTTTATCGTAACAGAGAAGCAGAGCTGCGGAGGATCTTCCAGTCAGATGGTAACCTTGTGTATTGCAGTGAAGTTGCAAGCCTACTACTCGAGGCCTACTACTCCCTATGGGACTCCCAGCATACGATGCAGGTGAGTGGCGACTGTTTTATTGACACTTCCAAGAGCAGTTTAAAGTGTGTGTTGTTACACAATGGAAACAGGTATGCTTTGGTTCCAGTAGGGTACTCGGTACGGATGAGAGAGGAGTAGGCAAAAATCAAGACAGTTTGGAGAGGCTACAATATCAGGTACATGGATGGTAAATATGCGTCGACTTCAAAATGGTAAACATTTTGCTCGGTCAGCAAGCAGGTTCACAAATATCTGCTGTAGTGCTATTGGGACAGCCGGGTGGCAAAGGATCACTGACCAAAAGAGAATGGCCACCGAAGGAAACCTTGACGCCAGGTGACAGGAAACATCGCACGTGAACCACTTGTACAGAGAAAAATCATCATCTTACTTCCATACACATAAAATTGGTTTGATGAAACAATTTGTGAAGGCCCTGGACAATGATGGTGAATGCTTCCGCTGTATATGCTCAACGTTTCCTGTTCTGAGTGACGAGAAGAAAAAATGCTAGATATTTGATGCACAGCAAAATACGGACACTCCTCCGTGATGCTGCCTTTGCTACAACAATGACTGTGCTAGAGGCAAGAGTGGAATGCTATTTCAGATGTAGCACAGAATTTTCTGGGACAGGAAAGCCGAGAACCACTTACATTGTACAGGAACTGGTAGACAGTTTTCATTCTCATGTATGTAGAATGAGTATAAAAGTTGCACTACTTACATTCTCACCTAAGAAATTTTCCGGATAACTAGGGATGTTAGTGATGAACAGGCGTGAACGCTTCATCAAGATCTAGTTATGGAAGGCCGTTACAGGAAGTGGATATCATGATGAAATGGCCGACTGATTGTGGAGCTTGATGAGGGGATAGTTCAGACTATGCACAGTAGATCGTCTACGTAAGAGAAAGTTACTACCATCGTAGGTTTGTTTACATTAACTAAACCCATTCCTTCTATGACATTCATTGTTGTCCCATATTACTTTTATTCATATTTGTATTATATGTTTAACATATATCTATCAAAGACATGTTTCATTATCTTTGCGATTTGTTTCTCTCCCTTCATTATTTCCTATATATATATATATATATATATATATAAATATATTATTATATATATATATATATAATTATATTATATTATATTTTATATATATATATAATAATATATATCTATATATATATATATATATATATATATATAATATATATATATATATATATATATATATAATGTAATATATATATATATATATATACTATAATATATATATATATATATATATATATAATATAATAGTATTATATATATATATATAATATATATATATAATAATATAATATATATATATATATATATATATTATATTTGTTTAATTATATCCAATATATTGTGATAGACCCTCTTGAAAAAGGTAAAATCATAAAATTTACAAATCTGTGTTACACACAAATCTCACAAATGCGATGTGATATGCAAAAACCAATTACATTTTTGGAATCAGCATATCAATAATCAATTGTGAAACCCGTCCAAGAAATTTCATGTTTACCAGTTTTATATACAAAGTAATAAAACAAAAAGTAAATAATTATTTCCTACCTATAGCAAACCATTCAACATATTACAAAATAATTAATGAAGATTGAAAGTTGTCGTAGGTTAAGATAGTAAACCTAAACTTCATTGACATAAGCTCAAGGTTATAAAAATGACAGAACATTAGCAGTTCTCCATTTTTAGGGGATAACCTATTTCTTGTGGCTTCATAAATATTTCCTCCTGTTCTAAATATTCATTCACTTTCGAGTGATGACGGTGGAGCTGAAAGGTATTTTATTGCTAGTTTTTTTCAAATTCATAAAACTATTTCCAGTGTTTTTCCACCAATTGAAGGGAATATCATTGTCTTCACTGGTCAAAGTAGGCAAACTTATATATTTTTTATTTCTTGATGTAATTCCGTATGTACCCTTTTACTTTTATGAATAATCATATCGTCAGAAGAATGGGACTTTCTTTTTTCACTCTTACTTTCTTTTCTGTATGACTGATTTTGATGCCACAATTTCTTTAAAACAATCCATTAAAGAAGTGAAAATGGAACCTTCAGCTTCCCTTTCCCCACTACGTAAATCATCGTCAGCAGAAGAGTCAGAAGCTAAATTTTCATGCATTTCTTTCCATGCCTCAACGACCATATTTTTTACTGATTCATCTGATTCATGTTGAAAAATTAGCTTGAATCGCAGATCTAAGAAAGTAGCTACACACAAAGATTTTATCACATAGAAACTTAGAAAGTCTTTTTCTACTGATTTCTTTAAGCTCTTCAACGAGTGGTAAGCTTTTGCACTGAAATGCCTTATTTAAAAATAGATTTATTGCTAAAATGGAAGGGATCACTTGGGCGACTGTTACTTCACGTTTAATGCTTGTTTTAGTTATGTTGTCAAATGGCTCAGGTAAATGGAATAATTTTGCCACTGAAAATCAGTCAACATTTTCTGATTGCATTCAGCAGAGTATATGGATAGGGGAACTTTTTGTTCAAACAATCTTTTAAGCATATCATAAGTTCTGTTCCAGCGTGTAGAAACGTCTTGAATTAATTTATGCTGTTTGACATTCAGCTGCATCTGTAAAGTTTTAAGCTTTGCAGCTGCCGTTGCTGAATGGTAAAATGAGAGATTGCTTCTGAAAGTAGATAAAAATATTAAACATACTTCTGACATACATATTGAATCGTGTGCACTAGTTGAACTGTGAATAAAACATGAATTGATGGCAAGCCACTCTCCCTTATACTAGCTACCATGTTTGGTCCATTATCCCGTATCACTAAATGAATTCTATTTTTTCGCATTATTGGCTACAAAATTTGGCTATATTTTTATTTTTTTTGGAAAATAAGTTTCTAAAATTTCAATTTTAAAATTGAATAACTTTCCCTTATGTTGAAGTAATTTATTGTTTATAAAAGTGAATATTCGGCCGAATATTCGGCATTCGGCCGAATACCGAATATTCGGCATTTTGGACGAATACCAAGTATACATATCGAATATTCTACACATCCCAAATATATATATAATATATATATATATATATATATATATATATATATATATATATATATATATATATATATATATATATATATATATAAAATATATATATATAAGTATATATATATATATAATATATATATATATATATATATATATATTATAATATATTATTAGACTGAAAACTTTACTTAAAGCGTAAAGTGTTATATTATGTAGGTTGAATACCCTTGGCATGTACAATATTTTATTAACTAAAACATTTATATGATTTTTCTTATTACAATATTAAAATTTCTTTAAAACAAATTTAACTTATTTACAAAAATATACACAAGACAATTGAGCTTTCGTCTTACATCACGTAAGACCTCCTCAGAATCTAAACAAAAGGAAAATTTTAATTTACTCTTGATCTTTCTAATTCTACATGGCTACTCTATGTAGATGACATTTTCTGTTCTGTACCTAACAACACCAATATTAACAACATTCTACATCTTATAAATAACCTTCACCCTTCCATTTCCTTTACATATGAATTACCTCAAAATTCTTCTCTACCGTTTCTGGACACTTTAATTTTCCTGCAAAGACTCTAAACATTTTTATTCTCTGTTTACAGAAAACCTACAGCTTCTTCTTCTTACATTCATTGGTTTTCTTCTCATACTTTTAACACTAAATTAGCCACTCTTACATCTCTCTATCTTCGTGCTTTTAACATCTGTTCTCCTATTAATCTTGCTACAGAAACAAAATATCTTTTTTCACATTTCAAATTTAAATACCCTCATTATGGTAATCAAATCAGCTTTCACAAAGCCAAAATAAAATTATTATACATGTAACACTCCCCGCCTCAAAAAATATGTGAGACAAAATCCTCATACCTCGTACTTAAATTTCAAAATTAAACACACCTCCCAAAAAACATTTGCTTTTCCAAATATATAATTCCCCTTCAAAGGTTTTTTTAAGCCCTCAAAATCAAATTAACATATGCCATTGCATTTACCAAGATTCCTGTCTAATTGAAAAGATGTTTGATAGGTGAAACTATGACTACATGAGAGGAATTACTCAACATAATCAGATTTAATTAAGAACACCACTAATTCCTGCTTTAACCACTCCATCGGCTCCAACAAACATAAAATCATTATAAAAGAAGCGACTCCCATTTTATTTTGCAATCATACCAAGAAAAGAAAACTTTTGGAGTCCGTAAATCATTTATAATTCAAATAACTTCAATAGGATTCCTGGAGACATGAAGTTGGATGATATTCAGAGTTCCATATTACTCACTTCTAGCATTTTGGGAAACTTCAAGAAGAAGGATAGTTAAAAAAAAAACAACCAACTAATTTTTTTTTTTAATAATTTTATTATGTATTCATTAAAATATTCCTTTTGTTTAGATTCTGAGGAGGTCTTACGTGATGTAAGACGAAAGCTCAATTGTCTTGTGTATATTTTTGTAAATAAGTTAAATTTGTTTTAAAGAAATTTTAATATTGTAATAAGAAAAATCATATAAATGTTTTAGTTAATAAAATATTATACCAAGGGTAATTCAACCTTATATATATAATATATATAATATATATATATATATATATATATATATATATATATATATATATATATATATATTATATACTATATATATATATATATATATTATATATATATATATATAATATATATATATATTTTAATATTATATATATATATATATATATATATAATATATTATATAATATATATATATATATAATATATATATATATATATATAATAATATATATATATATATATTATATATTATATATATAAATTATATATATTATATATATATATAGTATATATATATTAAC